>JAKSZP010013417.1:0-115500 GCA_022478985.1 Massospora cicadina
CCCATCCAACCCTACAACACTGATGAAGTACTTAACGACACATCCAACAGTCACAGGACCGCACAACACCAACCGCTACTTCAAACGCGTCCTGTACACCATAAGACAAGGGGATTGGAGTTTCTTCTATGCGCAACAATCTGAAGATACTAACCCTCCAATAGAGTATACATGACTCCACAGAGGACAAACTGTGACCAACGCACCTGCCCCACTGCCACCTTTCCCTCTATCCTAGGTTGACTATCTAGATTACCAAGACGTCCCATATGACTTGCGCACCCAAAGGAAGGTGTGGGACCTCATCACTTGCCCCCTCTTATCCCCACAAGTGAGCTCCACAGTGTGACGCTACATGTGTTGTACGTTTAGAACAGCCGACCACACCTTCTCAATGTTCAAGTCATGCGCCATCTGTGGCAGACACAACACGCTGGCCCACCGCCTGGAAGAGTGCCCGCCGTCCAAGATTATCTGGGCCCATGTGATGTACTTATTCCAACAATCACCATCAGCTGAATTCCGACTATCCCGCGATATCCTAGCACTCAAAACAATCTCACCTATCCCCAGACGCTAAGGGCTTTAATTGTGAGTATTGCAATATTGTCCATTCACACAATTGCCCTTGATGCCTTCAACGGGATCTTCCGCAACATTAACCAAGCTATTGTCAGGTTCCATAGCCACTTGGACGACCACTTCCAACCTGGCTATTCGGATCACTAAAACACAAATGGAAGAAACAGATGGGTAACTGGCTCCCAATCTGGTTCCTTTGATGTGACACCAAAAACCTCACAATCTCTATAGGCGGTACACCCTACTAGCCCTTGAGCTGTCAAGTCTCTCAAGGCCATAGTCACCAACTACCCGTGGCTACTAGCCACACCCAAGTGTACCATGTCTTGTCCTTCCTTTCTGGCTCCAATACTTATTGTGCTCCCCCCTTTATTTTCCTTTCCTACATATCGTATGTGTCAGTCCCCTGGTCGGCCATCCTCAAATAAATAAAAAAATAAATTAATAATAGATAAAGTCAAAGCTGCCTAAATAGTTATCTATATCATGAGCATAAGGTCAAGGCTACACAAGTGCAGATCCTGATAGATCTTGTTCCCATTAAAGCACAAATGGAGAAGTTGATTGCTGAATTCTTTAAATAAACCCTTGTTTAATTTAATAAAGTTTGATCACTTTGGAAAACTATCTAGATAGTTATACAATTTTTATTGCGCACTATAAAAAAGTGTAGAAGTTAGTTTCTATTATCTATTTATCTTTTTCTACTCTTTTAATTAAAGTTGAAGGGATAGGTTTTTCTTTTCCAAGTGTTTCTCCGATACTCTTATGGAAGAGTTGAATCTATCATCTCCCTTCACTAGAAAAGCCTTCAATTTACATGAATTAAGTGAGTCAGCACCTTTATAGAAGTGGACATCTAAGTGTAAGTCTTGAGAAGGAACTTCAACTCCTGGACTGAGATCAATTACTATTCCACTCTAAAAAAGGGCAGAAGCCAGAACCCATACCTCACACCACTCAGGGCGATTTAGCCCATGTGGTGGATGAGAGGTGGGTCACGGCGTACCCTTTGAAGGTTTAGCCCCTCCTAGCGTTATCTTCCACTGAGAGAAGGAATTTTTGGAGGGTTTGCCTGGAGGTGACAGATTTGTGCAAAACACCCCAAACCCGCTGAAATCCAGACATTGCATACATACCATCCCACATCCCCAACAGGTATGGAAGTGGTCAACCTCTTGCCCACCAACAGGGCTCAGCCCTATGTGGCTTGGCCCTGGGTGCTACCTGCTGGTTACCCAAAAATCACTGACAGTGCAAAATGCATGCGCACAATGAAAATTAATTTGAAGCAAAAAGCCAAAATGAATTTAGATGATCTGACTGGATCATAGTCGGTTGCAAAATAGGTCTGAGAACCAATATGATAGATTATTTTTGAGTTTATTCCTGTCAGCAGTTGTGCATGAATTGCAATTTTCCCCAGTGATTTTTAGGCAGTGGTCCCTAAATAGTATTTCTGTTGCTACACTTTCTCAATTTTCCCCATCTTATATTTGAAATACAATCTTCAACTTCAAATAAACCCCAAATTTTAGTTTTTGTTTTTATTTTTAAGAAAAAGTGAGGTGATCCTGCTTTTAAGCACCCTCTGGCTGGTCTTCATGGCCGGTGTGCTAATTTTTAACACGTCATTTTGGACGGCTGTGCCTGAGGCATTCTGGATTGAGTTTTTTGGTAATTCATCCTGAATTCCAGGTAAGTCTAAATATTATTATCAGTAAGCTCCATGACACTAAACAAGTTTAGTACCATTAATTGTGAAGAACTCAACTAAAAAATTATCTCCATACAAATTATCACTGTAGGAACATTTATTATCAGAAAATTTCAAGAGCACTTTGAACCTTTGAAGTAAACCTAAAACAGTTTACATTTGATTTAATTACAGGAGGTAGTTGAGCTTTCAGGACAAATAGCACGTTAGGGTTATCATGAAGATGTTATATAAGGACAACCTTTAAAAGTTATGGACAGATTAGAAACAGTTAATAAGAATACGCTGAATTTGGTGCCACAATAAATCTGACTACCTTAAAGGAACAAGTAATGAAAATAAGGAAGAAATAGAGGAGGTTGAGAAGGTCAATAATTTATCTAGATGGAAAGGTTACCTCTATTGGTGAAGGTGCCCACTTGACTTTGATTAGTCATGTATCAAATGTATATGGTCAAAACAAAAAAACATGATTGGACTTCCTCTAAAATGCTCTAATGATTTAATCCACTCTTTAGATTACATATTTAATTCAGAATCTTTACAGAGAGATTTCTACTCTCTAAATCAACCTTTCTTCACAAATGGGCACAATTATACCTATTGTATTCATTGTAATCATTGTGCTCACTGTACTACTCATTAATTGTAATCTACCCTGGAGACATTGATGTTCCATGGAAAAAGAACTCCCTATAAATAAACCTCTTTTCAATCCTTATAAAGTAAAGTCATTTACCCAAATTTATCTTAGTTGATTGGAAGTCATTCTTGCAGTAAAGGTTTACTATTTCAAGAGTCAAAGGAATATAAGATATTGTAAAAGCACTCTGCATGATATTCTGTGAAATATCACCTCGCTGCTGAACTGTGGCTTTACAATTCCGTAGGATCAACGTAGTTTCAGATGGAACTATATCTGTGCAAGAAGAGTGCTTATCTTTAATTTTACATCGTGGTGCTCACCTCAGGGTCCCCATCTAATTAACATTTTAAACAACAAGATGGAGTCTACCACTGGATAAGAAAACAATAATAATAAGTAAGCTCTCATACTTTATATCAATCCACCTAGCCCATCTCAGCTGGCTCATGTCAAAGTAGGATAGTATTATTCTTCCCATTTTTATAGGATTTGATGCATATGTTTTCTCCAAGGATCAGCTACAGCAGATCAGTCAAATGCTTTTAAAATGGTATCAGTTAATAAATCATGAGTCAGCCAGCCTTTTACCATCCTTTTTTTACCTTAACACAACCAAGAACAACTATGAAAAGACTATGAACGATATTGCAGCATAAATTGCAACCAAGTTTAGTCCTTCATGAGCAGCATCAAACGTTTAGGGCAATACTATGAGATACCTGACCCACTACAAGGAATTATTAAATAACTTTTTTTGTCGCCATGATCTAATTATGGAGGTCTTACAGCAGAACTAACAAAATGTGGATGCAATACGCTCCTTGCACAAAACCTTGGATCCAGTTTTTGAATGGTATGACAAGCCGTTGACTCAAACCATGAGTTCAGTCATTGATTATTATAATGACTGGACAAACTTATTAATCAGCTAAGCTGGAATGTGATCAAGACCAATCAGGCTATGAATTATTAAGGCGTCATCACCTCATTGGTACACAAAAAAATAAATTCAAATTATAGTGAAAACGAGATAAATTTTGCAAAATTGGAAGTTCAACAATCCAAGTCAGTGGAGAAACCCAGCCAGCATACCTAATGGGATATGCAAAGCACTTCCTAACGCATTACAAGCTCAACTAAAGCGACCACCATTCTTCAAGAGGAACTGCAAGATCTCCAAAGCCAACAGACAGCCACGTGCCATGACATCAATGCCTTAATACCACTTTTGATTCCTTGACTAACAATCTATGGACATTTTAGGGGCTAACAATGAGCTTTACCATATCACTCATGAGTTACAGTATGTCAACAGAGGTCAAAAGACTAAGGATATCGAGCTCAGGACTTTTCTTTGTGAGCTATGAAGTGAGATTACCACTCCAAAGCAATTTTAAGAATTCATAGAACATAATTAAGAAGAACGAATGATTTTAGAGCGGTGCATGGAGATTGTTCTGAGCAATGGACGTTGCCAATGCAAAGTCCAAGTCCATTACCAGAACAAAAAACCCCCATTAAGGAAGCCCCCTGTTAAGATTCTGATATGAATGGATTATAAGCCCAGAATAGCTACATCAGATTGATGAGAATCCGCTGACCATGATGATTATTTAAAATTATTTGAGCGCCTTGAGATGAGGCAATATTGGGATATATAGTGTTATTATTTGATTTCATCCAAATAAGGCTATAAGGCGATGTTGACGTTTGACAAATATTAATTAGATCGTCTTAAACTAAGGCAATAGGAATTTAAGAATACCATACCCTGCTGGAACCCTTGAGGATACCATGGAACCAAATAGTCTAAGTAAGGGACCAGTACTTTACAAAGTCGCTGAGATATAAGTGAGATGAGCGATTGAAACAAAAAGATTGTTAGGAGTTCTGAGAGAGTGGAACAGCGAGGAACCACTTTATTTATTAAATAGCAAAAAGTGATATTGGGCAGTTTGTCCATATTTTAAAATATTTACAAGTGTGTTCAGAGGACTGAAGATCCTCACATTGTCTGTCCGTTGTTCAGTGGGTTTGACGTTTGCAACCCTTATGGCACGTCCTAACAGTATCACAAAAAATAATAACATTGTTGCTCACTACAGGGTGCCCATTGATCAACTACTAAAAAGTAAAAATCTCAAGTCGCCAGCCATGTCATATCAGGATTGATTTTCTGGAGAATTTGACAAAACACTGAACCAGTCAAATATGAGGAACCTTAAATTGCTTTAGTTGTATTTTATTTAACTGAGGTAAGCTGAACTAATGATGGACATTACTGAAACTAAAAACTAAAACAAAAAATAACGTGACTAATTGAATAAAACAAAACGCCCAAATGAATGGATTAAATGAAACACACCTAATGAAACAACCAACTGGGTGGGCAGCGGAGACCGCTTATCCCACCATGATGGAAGGGGAGGGGGACTGAGGGCCTCATCTTTGGCAGCAGCTTCCTCATCCCAGAGTAAGGTGCATGTCAAGGCGGATAGCAAGAGTGTTGGGGCATCAGCGGCATGTGGTTTGATATCTTTGATGATTGGTACTTAAAGAAATTTCCAACCATAAAAATGGCAGTGATATATTTAGCTAAAGCTTTTTTGGCTTAAATGAGGGCGTCTGGTAGTTTAACAAACGTGGCAATATTTGTTCAGGTAATCTTAGCTTTCAGATTTCATGCTATAATTTTCACATTCTGGATAGCATCATTGACATTTTTTTGACTTTTCTTTTCCATAACAATCACTTTAGTTACTGCGATTCAATTTGAACAGCAATTTTTGATAATCAAACAGGAGAGATGGGCGATTTTAATAAATCTAATACAACCTGGGCGAGCATCGCATCAAGAGGTGCGCAAAACGGTGCACTAAGGGCAAGAAACGCCATGGAGGGGGACCAGGAACCCAAGCCGCCAAGAAACCACAAACTTAGACACTGTCAGGGTTTATGGTATTTACTATAAAACAAGATCAATACATTTACATCCAATGTAACCAACCCCTTTCAAAGGTGGAAAACTGGCTCTAACTCTTCATTGGGGATGAGTCCCTAACCCTGTGGGAGAAAACATGTGAGGCACAGCCCTCCCTTTTCCCCCACGTGGTATATGTCGCCACCAACAACGTGGGCTGCGGCTGGATTGATATTGGTTTTGAAACAGCCGAAGAAGCAGTTGCCACAGCAAAAGTCTACATCAAAATTACCCTTCCTGAGGGCAAAAGAACAGTGCGCACTGCGCGCTCCATATGGAACAAAGCAAAAACTTTGTTCATCTCCTTCAACTTGCTCCCTACCAACCTTCCCTATAAGGTAATTGAAGAGGAGCTCCGCAAAGGGCTCATAGCCTACAGAGAAATTATGCAACTCAATTTACAATGATTTCGCCTGATGCCAACCCTGTGCACAGGCAAAGCTATCGCCATGATCAACCCATTCCCCAAAGTGGAAGATGACTTATCAAGAATCCCCCACACAGCAGAGTTTCACTTTGCGGATGGGGGACAGTCATCCACATTCTGAATCACACCAGAATGCGCACTGCCTATTTGCAACCACTGCGGCTCATTGGGACACAAGGAACATGCATGCCCGTGAAGAAGGGCTTAATGGAAGCAGACTACTGTGAGGAAGCCATGGACGAAAGTAACAAAAAATTCGCTAGAATGACCAACAGCCACCACCCATTCCGCTGGGGCGAAGATGGACTTTACTCCATCGTGGACCCAGTTACACATAAACAATGCAAAGCGGCACAAAAAGCCCGCAAGCAGGCAGCGGCCAAGGCGGCAGCGCACGCGGAATTATCCATCAACCCCAGACAAATTCAAGAGGAAATTTCAGATATACACCGAGCCAACCAATCAGAACAATATGCCCAGTTTGAAAATTTTCACAGCAACTCGACTGAGTTACCAAGTGACATCAATCATGCACACTTTGAGGAACAATTCAGCTGCAATATGGGCGAAAATGCTGTGCACAATTCTCCAAATTCAAACCATAAAATTAAAGAGCCCAATCAGCACCTCACATTGAACCATCATGAGACATGTGCAGGAAAAGATAACGCAAATTCCAAAAACTGAAATTCCCACAAAAAATTGGGTCAGATCAAAGGGACTGAAATTGTCACTGAAAGAGTTGGAGTACTGACGCAGAGCATGGCAGAAATGAGCCGCGGTGTGTTAGGGCCAGAGGGCTCTCCCAACTGCTCCTGAGGCGCCACGGGCACCTCAGTGTCAATAGGGATGCTAAACATCGTGGGAGCCAGGGCTCAAATGTACCAAGCCAAAAAGCTGGACTTCCTGCAAAAACCTCTTGTAGACATCTTGGCCATCCAAGAAATCCACTGTCTACAAGGGGAAGAAGGATCCTGGTCAGCCAGGGTCTCACTTTCATAATCGGTATGGATGTCTCACTGTGGGGGGATCATCCAAAATAACAAAAAATTAAAAGTTACAAACTCCTCATTATACCTTCATGGCCGCGTCCTGGTAGCAAAGATCACATGTCAAGAGGAAACAATATTGATAGCATGCATCTATGCACCATGCACCACAGCAGAGAGAAAACAATTTCTTAAAACCATTCCAACGCTCACCCTCCCACCAGATACCATCCTGTTGGGCGATTTTAACTGCTGGGACAACCCCAAAATGGACTGATGGCTTAACCCCAGGGGATACCCACTGGGGCACATCAAATTCCACAAAGATGAAGGCATCCCTTGGCCTACAGGATGCCCTCCCCCCAGATCACCACTCCTTCCCCACATGACATGGCCCAACATATGTGAAAGAGCTCTCATATCAATGAGCCACATCGATCACATCCTCATTCTGCAATCCCAACAATCAAGAATATCCAAATTTACAACAAAACAAGTCAATTTCTCCAACCACCAACTTGTTTCAGTGCAGCTATCGCCAACCTGAACTCATGCACATGTGTCGCTCTGGAGAAAGCTACACCCAGAAAACATAAAATTACCTGAAATATCCAACTGGGTCAAACATGAGGCCACGAACCCAGAATTCACAGCCCCATACACTTCAGATCCCATAATAACCTGGTCAATTTCAAAAAGGAACTAATCAACAAAACCTGACATCTCACATCACATATATACACCGCTGACACAGCCACAATCAGGCGTACCTTGGCGGAACTGGACCACCTTTAGCTAAACACCCTGAGATCTGGTTATAGCCCCAACAGGGGACGCAAATGGGCGGAAATATCCACCCGCCTAAACACCCTCATCTTTGAGCACCAACACAGAATCAAAGTATCAAACAAAGGTAAGTTCATAAAGGAAGGCGAAACATGTTTGACATATTTCTTCCACCAATTCCACTCCCGTGGCAACCAGCCCGCATGCACACAGGTCTGCAAGACTGACGGCACTGTGGCAACTGACCCTGAGGAGGTCAAGGCAGAAGTACACTGTTACTACACCAAATTATACCACGATATGCTGACAGACCCTCAAAAAATTAAAGAATTTATAATCACTGCTGGAATATAAAGTACACCACTGAACTACAATATACTAAATATAATAACATGGGAGGAGCTTTTGGGATACAATCCGCGGTGCACCACGTAGGAAATGCCCAGGGCCTGATGGGATACCCTATGAATTTTACTTAAATATTTTCAGCAAATTGCCCCCCTCCTATTAGCATCTATGAACCAGTGCTTGCTGGAAACACGCCTCCAACCTGGTGGCCATGATTCATATGTCATAACCCTGTATAAGAAGGGTGACAAACTAAACCTGGCTAACTGGCGTCCAATTGCACTTTCTAATACTGATACAAAAATTTTAACAAAAATTTTTAGCAGCCAGATTAGGCGCAATAGCCTCTAACGTCCTGTCACCCAACCAGTTTTGGTTTATACCAGGGCGCTCAATCTGGAACAACATACACCCTGTTGAAAACATATTTCAGTCCAAAGCAGCTGGAGCCCTGGTCTTCTTAGATCAGGAAAAGGCATATGACCGCGTTAGTTGGCTATACCTAAAGGAATGCCTACACGCTTTCAAATTCCCACCCAGATTCATAAAGTGGGCAATGCTCCTTACAGAATCTGCAACCATGGCTGTATGCGGCCCTGGCTTCAAATTAACAAGATCACACCACACAGGGCTCAAACAAGGTTGCCCCCTCAACCCACTGCTGTATAATTTAAGCTTTGATCCACTCCTCCGCATAACTGACTCACATCTCACGGGCATAACTGCACAAGGCCAGCCAACAGTCAAAATACTGGCCTTTGCGGATGACTGCGTGGCAGGTATAGCTAACAACAATAATGCACATAAGCTGGAACGCACCCTAGAGGAATACTCTATGGTAAGTAATGCATCGCTCAACAAAAGGAAAACAGAAATCATTCTCTTAGGCAAGTACACTAACAACTGGGCTACAACACCAGAACCTCACGCCCCCATACAAAGGAAAAACCCACTCATCTTACCCTTCGCATCACCTCCCACCACCACTCCTGTCCGCCACCTTGGGATATGGCTGAAACAGGGGGATATGCCAATGAGACAATGGAAAGCAACCTACTACAGCGGGTATCTAACCGCGTCGCCTCCCTCAAGGGAAGATCCCCAGGACTAATGGGGCGAGTAACAGCTGCTAACTCACTCATCCTCCCAATACTATGGTACCCTGCCCACGCGATCGCCTTCTCACCCATCTTTATAACTTCAATCCGCGCACTCATCCAGGGCTAGCTGTGGCCTAGATCCCATCCTCCCATATGGATGGAAACACTCTTTGGCCCATGCTCAAGCGGAGGCATGGGAATAATAGATTTTGAGAGCCACGCCAACCGCATCCTGGGTACCTGGATAAAGGAAGTCCTTGCCCCAGACCTCCCACAACAACACTGGTCCAGGGCAGCGAGGACTAACTTCGCACAGGCGCTCAAATTAACCAACCCACATAGCCCACCCAGACTACTATCATACCTTGCAAAACACCCTACTGCAACGGGCCCACATGGACTCCTACCTCACTTCAAACGCATACTATGAACCATCCGCCGCATGGGATGGACCGTAGAGAACACTGGCACTGTGCAGGGAAGGGGACGACCCAGCCCCCACTTCAAATTAAAAAAACCAGAAAATCACCCCCAGAGAGACATGCTTGCTATGACCCCAACCATTGCTAGAATCGAATAACTAAATGCATTGGACATCCCCTATGACTTAACCACACAGAAGGCAGTGTGGAGAATGACGCACTACCCACTCCTCCAGCCGAGGGTAAGAGCCAACGCCTGGCGCTGTCTGAGAAGGACCTATAGGATGGCGGACCGCTCCAATTCCCTCCATGCTACCTGCGCAGTATATGGAGGGGAGGGCTCCCTATACCACCGCCTAGAAACATGCCCCCAACCAAAGCCATATGGCAGGAAGTCGCGCGCCTGCTTAAGCTCCAAAAAGAGCAGGAATTTTCTATATCAAAGAGCCTCCTCGCGCTCCAGATTGAGTCACCAATCTCATCTACCCTCCGCTCCCTAATGATACCCATTGAAATGTGGGCAATCCACACCATTGCCTTAGATGCGTTCAGGGGCACGGTCCCAGTCATCCATGGGGCTATCAACAGGTTCCACGTCCACTTACTGGAGCACTTCCAAGCCTGGATCTATGGATATATGAGGCCAAGGCAACAGGCTCTCATAGAATCGTGGTTCCCACTTTGGTTCCTTCGTACAGACCCCTTCCTTCAAACCTGCTCCATAGCGAGAGAAACCCCCTCAGAGTAGCGCACCAACCTCCCCATACCTGGCAGTCCCGCTGGCAGCAGGGGTAACTTGAGTACCCCGGGGTGCCCAATTTTATCTATCTTCATTTTCTTTACATACTCAGTAATGCCCGTCCCCTGGCCAGCTTGCCTCAGTTAAATAAGAAATTATTGACATTTTTGCGTAATTGTTTCATATTAATCTTTACTTTTGGAGTAAGATGTTTTTGGGGATAACAGGAGGTGGAATTCCTCCTATGAGCATCGCCACTGATTTGGCGGTGTCTTTTTAGAGGGGATGGCAATTTGGTGTGGCGGCTGCTTCTAATGCAAGCTGGTGGTCACTTTATAATGATTCAGCGTGTGACTGTGGGACATATAAATGAGGGGGAATTCTGCATCCCATTTTGTATTACAGAACCGGTCAACTTTCAGAGATTGTTCTTCAATGATATTACCTGATTAATCGATTTCATCCAAGAGCTCCCATAGGTTCTGGTTGAATTGAATTGGGGAATTAGCATATGGCTGAGGATTGGTTGATTCATTGGAGGATGCATGGGATTGAACTAGGGTCCAATCCTATGCTTGATTGGAGGAATCATGTGTGGCACTAGTGTGAGGAGGAGGCTTACTGGTGTCTGCAGGTACAGCTGCAGCCTCAGGATTTGGGGGAGGGTGAAGTAGGATCATACCCCATGCTAGAACTGGCATGGGTGGGTGGCAGATTGGTGGCCATCGATGAAAAATCAGCACTGTCAGAAGTAACTAGGGATGGGCACTTGCATTTTGAGTGGTTAACTCAAAACAGGATGGAAAGATTGTCTGTCCGCCCTCAACGCAGGCCTAGAATGGATGGTCAGGGGCAGAGGGGATAGTGGTGTGAGGGGAATCAGTGAGGCAATTTTGTTTGTTTCAGGGCTGATTGTGGCATATGCCTGAGGACCACCGAGGCATATGACCCCATTTGGAACACAAATTGCAAAATGGGATTGGAGCCATAGGCTGCCAAACCGTCCATCAGCTTCTGGTGGAGCGCCTCAGGGGGATGGTGGGTGGGCAAACCAGCGAACTGAACCACCAAAGTGGTGTCCGCTGCGAGCTGGGTCTGAGTTGTTGGGAGTGGAGTATCCTGGAAGACCAGGGGCACAGTTGCCACAGTGGCAGCATTGGCTTCACAGGTAAAGCTGAGATCAAAATACCCCTTATATGGGTGGAAGTCAATAAAACAGGTGGGATGCATCATCACCTGAGCCATTTTGATAATGGCTTAGTCATTGTAGGGGTAAAGTTTCCCATATTTGACCCTAAGGCTGAAATGCATGTTGCTCTGGCGGAGCACCATGGGGCAATGCGGGTACCACTTAGTTTCAAGCAAGGTGGGCATCGAGATCCTTGGGAGAAACAAATTGTCTAGGGGTTTGGTATGACTGGGTGAGCCAGTCCGAGCGCTTTTCCTGTCAAATGGAAAATGGTGGGGGGAGTTTTGCCACTTCCCCACACTGGGGCAGCTGGTGGGGAATCTGATGACATCGGAGTAAAACTACAGTGGGAAATTGAGTTTTACTGTTTAATATGTATAATTTTGCTCAGAAAGTTATGCCAAGCAGAAAGAAAGGTCAAACTTGCTTTAGTTTTAGTGCTTATTCCTTTTTTCTTTCCACTCGACATTACTTTTGAGTAATTTTTAAAACAAGTCAATTTTCCACCACCGCCTCACTGCACCAATATCCAAAAGAATGTCCTAAGATCCACCACCTGCCACTCCAATGTGTGGCAGCTGCGCTCCACCCACTAGCGTTTACCGCCTTTCAGGCTAATGTATGTGGACTGGCTTGTCCAGTCTGCCAAATACATCTGGCTGCTATTTCCCTCCAAGAGACTTAGTATTCCACCTTGTGCGTGCCCACCCAATCCGCCCCATCCCTTAGCAATACTTTTCCACTATCGCTCTTGCCTCCATTTCAAGTACAGACATCTCTTCCCTTATTCTGATAAAGTGATAATTGAGCTGGCAACTGTTACTTTCACACCGGTAGGATTTATAGACTTCCGCCCTTACAAGGGATATTTTGACATAGGCTTACCCACCAAAGAGGACGTGGCCGCTGTAGCAGCTACGCCATTAATATACAAAAACAACCCTTTACCACCACCCAAACACGTCTCCCAGATGATACCACACTCCTGGTGACCTTCGTGAACCTCCCCTCACGCCTTCCCACTAAAACACCTTATGAGGAGTTGTTGTCAGGGCTGGCCACTTATTGCAAAACCACATCCTTCAATTCATTATCCCAAGTGGTGCTGAGCGCCTAACGGCACCTTGGGCAATGGCCACCATTACCCCCCACCAGCTGAACGTGGCCTAGCACATCTCACCACATGCCTACATCCCATCCACACCTGACCAAATCTTTTTGGCTCACATTGACAACGGCCGCACAGTTTTCCCCCTCTGCCATGAATTGGACCATACCAAAAATGCATGCTAATATAATTGAAATACTGAAAACACTGCCAACCCCACTCAGGAGGCCACACCAACAGCATTTGAGTGAGAATTTATGGCTGCCCCACCCCCCAGGTAGTGCTCTCAATAAACCAGCAGAAAAATCTAGCAATCCAAATAAAGCTGGCCAATTTCCACCCACGCCAACCAATCAGGAGCAGGTTTGGGCTCATATTCAATCCAAAAATTTTTACCCCCCCCAAAACTTACCCAACCACACCCACCTATCACAGATTCAAAGTTAACCAAAATCCCTGGGACTTATTGGATGAAGTGACTGGATCTGGTAAAAGTGTCCCACCTCCAGCTAACCCAATTAATTTAGAACCATTTATGAATTTAGACTTTGATGCCCCACTCTTGCCCAAATGATATGCCCCCAAATCAATGCTATCTCATACCAAAGTGACCACCAGCTTGCCGAGGCTGTGGTGGCCTCAACCAAAAATCGCCATCTTTGCAAAGTCATGGCAAAATCCATCACTGAATTTAAAAAAGGACTGCACCCCTTGTTCCCCTCCAATTTTCCTCCTATTGCAAAAGAGGAAATCTAACGCCTTTATGAAACTGCCACCACTGCTGTCAAACATGTCATTTATCTGACAGATTTTCCCCATCCACACATATCACCAGAGCATACACTGTGAAATTATCTCAAAGTTCCAACGCCCACATCCAAGATGAACACCATATTGAAGAACTCATAGAGGCCTTGGGTTGGGACCATCTAGTACTAAAAAAAGAACTCATAGAGGCCTTCAACCAGGCCCAAATTGTCAAATGCAACAGCTATCTACTTCACCTCAAACCTCATCCTGCATTCCCCAATCCCTTGCTATCAGCATTGATCTGCCTCTTCGATGCCAAACCCAATGATGATGATCTCCTGATCCCCCCTCCCCCTCTGTCATGGTAGGATAAGCGGCTCGCTGTTATTCCACCTGGTAGGTTGTTTTTTTGTTACTTTTGTGTTTCCCGATGCTTGTTTAGAGCAGTCAGTTCATGTTTTTGGGTAGTTTAGTTTTGGAGTTTCTGTTTCAGTATTGTCTGTTCCCTGTTCGTCTTGCCTCAGTCAAATAATAAATTAGTTGTAGTTCTCAAAAAGCAGGATGAACTTCTTCAGGAATGGAATGTCATTATGCACCAGCTCAACAGCACGTTTAGCCAAATGCAAATTTTAGGACAACAAAACAAGAAACTCGCTAATAACTTGGATGACACTACTGAATGACTGCATTGTGCAGAGCTGAAATTGAATGGTAACTCCCAGACCTCTCATGGGGAAGAGGAAGAATGACAAGGGGCTGCTCAGGGAGGATTATATGACAAGAAATATGATGCTGGCATGAGCTACTACACCTAGGAGGGTAGCTCTGGGTATGGTTATGAATTGGAGAGCCAATTCCCTCAAGTGATGGCAGTACTGCCCACTGCAGATGCCCACGCTACCTCCAAAACAGTGGACATTCCAACCTCCCTCTAGACCAGCTCCTCATTGAGAGACTGCTTATGGGTCTCGACCCATTCCTCATTACACCCAAATAGTCACATCTATGAGCGGGAGGAGGGGGTCTATATTGAGAAGCTGCCTCCGTTCAATTGCAATGGGAATTATCACAGCTTCTTTAAACATTTTGAGTTGAAGCGGAAGGCGCCTCATATTAGCATAAAGCTAATTGTTGAGATATGCCTTGGATGTTGGAAGTGCCAGTCAAGTCACCTTCTACCTTCCAAGAAGCTCTGTTACCTACCAAGAAGTGAAGGATACTGTGTTGCGACTGTTTGGGGTACCTCATTGATGTCGCAGCAAAAGGCGGAGATCTTGACTATTAGGTTCCACCATAATGAGACCCTCACGGCGTTTTCTGACTTTTTTTATGGCGGAAGCTCATGTGCTAATTGGGGCAGGCGTTTTGTCAGAAGCCAACATGTGCATTGTAATGACCTATACAGTGAAGCCATACCATGAGCATTACAATGTCATGTCTCTGATTTTGGAAGATGACGCCCCCTGCTCAAAATCATTCAGTTCTTGCGCCATATATCTGCTAACTTCCCTCCGCCCATTACATAGCAGAAACATACCTCCGCCATTGCTGGACCCTCTTATTTGGTAAAATTCTTCCATCCTGGTCAGATACTGCCTTGTACCCCATGCCTTAATAAAATCACGCGCCTCGCCCTTAGCTAAGTTACCTGCAGCAGTTTGACTTTCGCTCTGGTCCTGCTTATGAAAATTGTCAGAAACCTACCAACCCTGACATAATTACGCCAAACGTTAGCAATTGTCCTACTGACCTGGCCCTGGTTACACCAAACGTCAACAAAGTTATCATCCTGGACCTTCTTATGAGAACCAAGGACGCAGCTCTTATGGGGTTAATTGCTTTAGATGTGGTCACCCTGGACACCTGTCACGGAGTTGCCCTAACCATCATGTTCATTACACGTAATAAAATCAATATATTCAGGGAAAAGATGGGGTGGAGTAGAGACGGGACTCTCTACCTCCACTATCCCAACCCTGAACGTCCCACCTGAATCAATTGTAGTATATCCAATGGAAGTCCCTCAATAGGATGACATGATTTTATACCAGCAACCAGTTGGAGGAGTGAATGTACTGACGTAAATGCAAGCCAAGGCTGAAGCAGATGAAGGACCTTAGGAGCAACCAAAGCCGTACGCCTGCCAAATTTTTGATCAAGCTTCTTCAGAAAAGCTGGATCCAGCTGCAGATGAGCCAACCCTGAAAGGAGTAAACATCGCCCTTCTGGTAGACGCTATTGTTAAAGAATACCCTAAAGTTGGAGAGGGGATTATGAGTTTTCTCGGGAAAAGAGACCCCATAAATGTTCACATATTAAACAGTCAATATTCTTCTTATTATGAGTGTACATACTGTGACATTTTTGTAGCAAAAAATAGAGTTCACGCTATAATAGATATATGCATTCCAGTCAACATAGTTTCTACTTACTTGATGACAAATTTGACGTTAAATCCCAATGTGGACCATCAAATGGTGTATGGGACCGGTGGAGCAGGAAGTACGGTCTCTGAGGGAGCGTAAAGTTCGTTACCTTTGCAGTTTGGGTCCATTGTTGTTGTAGCTCAAGAGATAGTGCTACCCAACAGTAACTATGAACTGCTAATTGGAACTTATTTCCTGTGACACTTTGGTGCTGTCATTGATATGACAAGGGAGACCTTTGAAATTCTGGGGCAGCAGATCCCCAATTTACTTTACCTCTATCATAGTGCCAAAGAATCCGGTGAACATGGGCCATGCCAACCTTTCATATAGTGACAGGATTCTAGTTTGCTATCATCAACTAAAAAGCAAGACTCGGCCACTTCCCAGAAGATATTTGAATATCAAGGGCTACCTCTTCAAGCTGCTGGGCCTATATCTACTCCTTCTGGACACCAAGTCATAGCGAACACTGAGTTAGAGGTGAAAGTGCCTGATGGGCTCTATGGGGATTCCATTGAGCCCTATCAGCAAACGCGGCTTAAGTCTCATTTGCCTCTGGGGATTATACTACCAGGCAATGGGGAGATCAAGGTTTTGTTAGCAAATCTCTAAAACAAACCAACGCAAATCCACTGACTCCAAATAGTGACGTATTTACACTTGACTCCAGTCAAGGAGGTCCTTCAGGTTCACAAGTTTTGGTTTTTTGGATAATTTGGTCTAACTGTCGAGTTGCATCCTGGCATAATGGCAGTGGTATCATGGGAGAACTTGATAGGGTTACTGAAAGAAAAAAGACCAATATCTAGCTTTATTTCAGAAGTATAAGGAGATTTTTGTCGTTGACTGTTGGGCCATGAGGGAGCAACTCTAATTTGTGCCCATAATTAGTCAGGGCCCCGAAGCCCCCAGCGAGTTAATTGGCCATTAAGGCCCTAAGTAAACCAAAAGGGAAAAGAGATTGCAAGAAATGGTAATTTATTAAAATAGGCCTTGAGATATTTATAGGAACTCATGGCTATAATCAGATTGGGAATGAGAAATTCTCGGTACTGATTGCTGAAGCTGAATGAATATAAACAAATAATATAAATAATAAAAGAGGAATGGGAGCATCCTTGGCATAGGTCACCAATGCGCACAAAAGGGTTAATTGATTGGGGTTCTGCATCAGACAGTAATTCCCCACAAACTGATTATTCAATTGACATCCTTGGCATTAGTCGCTAGTGTCAAATCTACTATTATTTTAATATAATTTAATTATTGAGGTCAATCCCCGATACTTTGGATCAGGCTTACCCCCATAAATGGGGTTACAATCTGGCATCCACCCATAGGTGGGTCGCAACCCCTAGTTGGGGCTTCCCTAATAAAGGGAGAATCCTGAAATAACCCCTCCAAGCCTCAGCGAGGGGCCAAAGCGGGGCACCTCGATCTGGGCAGCATGGTAGTATGGGCCAAGGTAACCAGGGTGGACACAACAGCGGGATCTGGCGAGCATCGTCAGGGAGTGGCCCTGGCATCGGCATAAGAGATGGCATCAGCACTGAGGCCAGCATTGGGATTGACACCTGGCATTGGTGCTGGGGCTAGCATTAGCATGAGAGCCAGAATTGGTGATGACACCCCAGTAACCTGAGCTTGGTTGCCCAGGCTAGTTTTGGGGGCCCTTAGTCCCCCCTCATTTTGGCTTGCCCTCTTAGGTCTGGGGCCAGGGTATCCTGGGCTTGTCTGCCCAGTTATCTAGAATCAGATCAGCTGGGGGCCTCCCCAACTGACCCTACCACTTCCAACCTGGCTTATTCTCTATGGGGCAGGGACCAGGGCCTCTGGCTTGCCCTCTTGGGACAGGGGCCAGGCCAGGTTGTACCTCCTGGGTTGTTTAGGCCCAGGGTATATGCTTTGGACCAATGGCCCTCAGCTGTGACTGCCCCTCCTCTTTTCCCTGAATTAGCTCTCATGGGAAACTCAGGGGCACCTGGCAGGGAGCACCAGTTGTCAGGCCATGGGGGAGCAACTCCAACCCATGCCTGTAATTAGTCAGGGCCCAAAGCCCCACAGCGAGTTAATTTGCCATTAAGGCCCTAAGTAAACTAAAAGGAAAAAGAGATTGTAAGAAACGGTAATTTATTAAAATAAGCTTCAAGGTATTTATAGGACCTCAAGGCTAGAATCAGATCAGTAGTGGAAATTCTCAGCATTGATTGCCAAAGACAAATGAATATAAACAAATAATATAAGTAATACAAGGGGAATGGGCGCATCCTCAGCATAGGTCACCAGTGCGCCCAAAAGGGTTAATTGATTGGGTTCCACATCAGACAGTAATTCCCCATGAACCAATTGTTCAATCAATATCTTTGCATTAGTTGTGGGTGTCAAATTTACTATTATTTTAATATAATTTAATTATTGGGGTTAATCCCCAATACTTCAGATTGGGCTTACCCCCCATTAATGAGAAACCCAATCTGGCATCCGCCCGTAGGTGGTTCACAACCCCTAGTAAGGGCTTCCCCAAATAGATGGAGAATCCCAACATTGATGACCATGATTTAGAGGTGCTTGAGGGTGGTCCATCATTTGGACACTGAGATCATACTCCCATCAGATATAGGCCAATCCGCTGATTGAGGGCAGCTGAAGCCATTGTCACTGGAAATTGATAAGTTGCTGAAGCAAGAGATGCTTGAACCGTCCAAGAGTCCGTGGGCTTCACCCATTTTGATTGTAAAAAAGAAGGATGATACCAACCAGCTGGTGATAGATTACCAGAAGCTCAACAGTATTACAAAGAAGGTCTTGTATACCTTGCCTTATCAATGATGCGTTGGATTGGTTAGGAGGAGCTCGCTACCCCTTGGTGATGGATTTGATATTGGGTTACTAGAAAATTGAGTTGCCCGCAGTAGAACAGGAGAAATGCGCCATAGTTACATCTAAAGGTATTTTCCAACTGACCCATATGCCACAAGGGCTGTGTAATTCCATGGCTACATTTCAATGAGCGACGGACATTATCCTCGGCAACCTGAAGCTGTCATGTGTCCTCATATACTTCAATTATATAATGTTTCTCTCAAACTTTTTCTGAGCACCTTGATCATCTAGAAGCAGTATTATGTGGGCCTGCTGAGGCAAACATCAAGATTAAGCCACATAAATGTAACTTCTTCAAGGACCAATTAAAATATCAGGGGTTTGTGGTAGACCTCAAGGGGCTGGAGCCACAGATGGCCAAGGTGGAGGTTATCTGAAAAATGACTACACCAAAACAGTAAGCACAACTACAGGTATTTTTGGGAATGGTCAGCTACTACTGGTCTTCATTTCTAACTTCAGCTGTATTGGTGCCCGCTATTTGAGTTGTTAAAAAGGGTTTCACGTTTAAATGAATGGAATGCTGTCAATACTCCTTTGACAAATCTCGGACAGCGCTAATCAGTGCTCCAGTGCTACGCTATCCAAACTTTAATAAAGAGTTTATCATTCAGAAAAATGCATCCCTTTTTGCTGTTGGGGTGGTTCTTTCTTAGAAAGTCAATGAGGGGGAGGAGCATCCCGTTGCATACTGCAGTCAAAGACTGAACTTCCATGAGCGTAATTATACTGTGACTGAGTGGAAGTGCTTAGCAGTAAATTAAACATATAAGAAATTTAGGGTCTACTTGTATGGGGTGAATTTTAAAGTTGTAACAGATCACGCGTCAGTACATTGATTACATAAACTCAAAGATCCTGAAGGGCGTCTAGGCTGATGGGCCCTCAAAATGCAGGCATATGACTTTGAGATCCTCTAATGACTGGGAGCAAAACATCATAATGCCAACTGCTTATCTAGATTACCAACCATTGCTGTAATGGCGGATCTCAGCGATGTGATATACAATAAGGTGCTCAGCAGAAATTATGATGATAAACTTCCCAAAGTTATAAAAGTTCAAATGCGATGCAAACTAATACCTTCTAATGGAATGGATTATTGTACAAGCGGATTGGCGTTCTATGGTGAACTTTCCATGACCCTCAGCATGGCCTAGCATTATCATGAGTGCACACTGAGAAGTTGGACATGGTTGTGTGTGCAAGATTATGATATTGTTACACCCTTGGTATTATTGAGAAATTATGAACTTTAACATGCCAAAAACCATTTCCTGTTGCCACCAGTGACAAGTGGAAAAACCGTCCCACCAGAAGACTTTATAACAGTTGGTGAAACCCCATTTTGATTGGCATACGGTTTTACTTGAAGTCATTGGCCCTCTGCCAACGGGAGCTAACTTGTTTAAGTATATTATGGTGACATTGACCATTCAACCAGGTGGGTTGAACATGGGCAATATGGGCTTTGGGGGCGGCCACAGTGATTAAGTTTATAATAAAAAATGTATATCCAGCGACATGGATGCCCTCAGTTCATTCTTACTGATAATGGAACTAACTTCACCTCGCACATTCTTCCAAAGTTGAATAAGCTAATGGGCATCCGCGGGGTTCTTATGACCCCATATCACCCAAGTCCAACAGAATGGTCGATGGGTCAATGGGACACTGGTGATTATACTCTAGAAGTTGGTAATGGATAGATCCTCTAATTGAAGTTCCCTCCTCTCCACCGCCATTTTTGCTTATAACATTAGCTATCATTCCCCCATGGGGAAGAGCCCTTTAAATTGTTTTATGGATAACACCCCGCTCTTCCAGCATTGATCTATGCGTGCATAGAAGATACTGGTAGAATAAATCCTCACCGTTACTTAACTAATTTAGCCAACACATTGATCAAGTTGCAATTGGAAGAATTCTCCTTCAGCTTGGCCAAAAAAGAGATATAAATTAAGCTGTTAATCAGGTATGGCGTAGTGGGTTTTTTCAGTTTAAAGAAGGAGAGATGGTTTTGTTCCATGACCAGCATGGGTTTGAGCGGAAACAAGTTGGCCAACATATGGATTGGTCCGTTTGACATAGATGGAGAAAACTGGCATCAACGCCTACACTATCAAAGACCCAGCAAGTGGTCAAATCATTAATTTAGTGCACGCAAAGTTCCTCTGAGCGTACAAAAATAGGAGACTTATTGTCCAGTCAAGGGGGATAATGTTGAGATTCTGATATGATTGGATGATAAGCCCTGAATAGCTACAGCTGATTGACAAGAATCCGCCGACCATGATGATTAGTTATGATTATTTGAGCGCCTTGAGATGAGGCGATATTGGGTTACAAAGGGTTATTATTGGATCTCCTCCAAATATGATGAAAAGCTGATGTCAACATTCAACAAATATCAATTAGATTGTCTCAAAATAAGGTGATAGTAATTTTAGAATACCATATCCTGCTGGAACCAATTAGAATATGGAAGAACTGAATAGTCTTTTCAAGGGACCAGTATCATCAAAAGTTGCTGAGATATAAGCAATATGGGCGATTGAGAGAAGAAGGTTGTTAGAAGTTTTGAGAGAGTTTAACAGTGAGGAACCTCTGTATTTATTAAATAAATAAAAGTGTTATCAGGGAAATTGTTCCATAGCTTATTATATTTTAAAGTGTGTTTGGAGGACCAACAATCCTCACATCATATGTCCGTTGTTCAGTGGGTTCAATCTGTGTGACCCTTACAGCGCATCCTAATGATATCACCAAAAATTATAACACCCCCTCTGAGGTGTTTTCAGACTAATCTGAAATTTCTCATCCCTGACAATCCATGCCATTTGTGCTGTTGGCAATCCCCCATCACCTGGACCTTCTAGTCAGCCATGAGGCACTTCTGGAGTCCCCAACAACTTGGGACCTCACTTCAGGGTTTCACTGGCTGCATTTGGACCTGAAGCCCCCAGTATGCCCCTACAGGCTTTCCAATGATTCAACCCTAACAAACTGCCCAAGTTCAAGTAATATGGAAATGTGAAGTCATTAATAAACATGTTTTTAATGACGATTCAGGGAGATTAAGATTTGTTCAAGGCCACAGCTATGAGTAATTGCTTAGATGATCAAATTCAGGAATTGATAAGCCTTATTTCCCAGAGGATCAATGGAGCTACACTAATGTTAAAAGCGCAGTACTATGTGAAATTGATAGCCCCAAAAGAATGGCTACTTGCAGACTGAGTTCATGTTAATTCAGTTCCAGAAAAATGGGACTATTACTGAGATTGCCATTCGTTTCTGCCATGAGACCCAGGTCTTATTGGGAGCTAATGACAGGTTGAATTTAATGTGAAGCTTGTCTTGCAAAACGTTACCAAAGAATACCCCAAACTTCAACGTTCACTGCAGCCTGTGTTGGTTAGGGAGTTGAATAACCCTTCCATGATTGAATACCTCAAGTGATGCGAGGTTACCTTTTTACCACCTGTTGAAATCAGCGCAAAGCACCAGATTTTAATTGCACAGGTTATTTACACACAATACACAAGATACTGTTTGCTGACAGTATCATTGACAAAAACAACACAAAAATTTTTCATTTACATATTAAGGTTTTTTTGATCAAGTAATAAAACACATTGTTTATTTTGTACAGCCAGTAACTCCAACGCTTGCTCTAGTAATCTTCTTGGTAAGCTCTCACAGCTATTACAAGAAAAAGATCCCCTTGCATTTTAGAAATACTCTCCAGATATGCCCACTTTACCAGCAATCTCATTGTTGCTAACATGGGTTAGTAAGCAGCACTTCATAGATGGTAGACTAAAAATTGTGATATCTGAATTGATCCAAAGAAGTGAAAACTAGGGCTCAAGGCATTTCCATAAGAGGTTGTAATATGACAGACATGATCAGATTACTGGCGGATGGCCACATTAGATACAAAACTTATTATTGATTTTTTCATGCCAGAATGAGGGCAACATATACTATTATGCAAATAAAATAGGAGGCAATAAGGTAATTGAGACTAAAGCATTGATGACCAATATATCAAAGGAATGAGAGTTGCGCTGGCAGTGATTTAGGATTTGGTTAATAGTAGATTAATACATCAGTCACTAAATGTAAAAAGGTGGGTCATGTGGTGAAGTAATTATTATATCAATTGAATTCACTATCTTATTTTTAGTTAAAGTATGCGACTAAATATTATATAACAATGTATCCAGAAGGCTGGTAAAAAAATTATGACATTTTCCCCCACTATAACAAACATCAGGGAGCAAAGATGTGAGGGGGTCGACTAACTTATTAAGAATTTTTGGCTGTTGGCCCAGAACTCAGCTGGTATTTTTCTCAAGAACTTAGCATGTACCCAGCTAATACAGTGACCTTAAGCTGGATACTTCAGAGTGTAGGTATCTGTGGATGTCTTATTGAACTCAAAAGGCCCTTTCCATGTGCTCTCCAACTTTCTAGTTCTTCTGAAACCATAATAATCATGGTACAACCTAGTTACCCCCACAGTAAAGTGGGGTAACAGCTGAAGTCTTTGCTATTTAATTGTAGGATCTTCTTTTATGAGCCAGAAATTAGAATAGTCAGCGCTTTGTAGCTGAATTAAAGTCTGGTCACTGTTTTCAGTTATTTAAAGAGGTCATATGTTCTTGGTTAACACAAGTATTTAATTATGAGATGCCGTTTGTGACATATGGAGTAGCACAAATGGGGAATTTTTTGTGGCCAAATAATATGATATACTATAAGCAAAAATGGTGGAAGGCAAGAGCAGGTTCCAACTGGACGTCTTCACCATGATTATTTCATGTAAAATTCCCATGAGCGTACCTTTCACCTGATCAGTGGTGCCATTGGTCTCAAGGTGATAGGTATAGATGATATTTTGCACATACCCAACAAATCATTGAGCTTAAAAATCATCTGGGATGGGAAAATAGTTCCGTTGTATGTCAACTGAAACGGTGAGTATCTATGGTGATAAATAGTATCCTCCATAATAAAATTGCCATCATTGCTACACCTAAGACTCTAGCCGCCCTGGCCTCTACCCATTTTTTGAGGTGAATGATGGCCCATGTTATATAGCAAATTGACCAGACATATTGTCCAGGGGGCCCACGACATACATAATTATAGTATGCCAAGCAAACTTGGGGCTAAACAACTGTAATTGGTGGCTTAATGATAAGGACCGTCTACTTGACACTCTTTGCAACACCAGAGGGACTCAAGAACGTCAAAGTCCATAGATTCCTAATAGTGATGCTGTTTCAATAATTCCATCATTTTCTTGAAACCTCATGGCCCGTTTTCTTGTGGCCACCAATAATGACAAATGTCCGCTCCATTGGTCAGGGTACCCAAATTTACTGATCATTGATGGATTTAAAAAAACTTACCATTTTTACCCACAGTGTTCAACCTTAATTTTTCTAAAGAACACTGAACTTCTGTTAATTCGTTGCCATACTGTTATATAGCATTTTATTAAAAAAAAATCAGCAATACTGGTTACTAAGGCCATGGTTGGTAGTTGAGATAATCCGTAGGCATTTTGATGTTTGACTCTGGGTGAATGCTAAATACAAAGTTGTAAGCCTGCAATTTTAAGGCCCAATTACTAAGCATCCTCCAGGCCCTTTCAAATTTTGTAAACAGCAAAGGGAAGCATAATAAGTTAATACAGTGAATTACACTTCATGGACATAGACCAAAAACTGCTTACATGCAAAAATGACTGCCAGATACTCCTACTTAATTACAGTATAGTTTCATTAATGGACACTGTTAGCACAAGCGTGATATAATACAACCATTCAACTGAGTTCAGGGCAACTAAGGCCCCAGGAGTATGGCATTAAAAGGTGTACTTTTGATAAAGTCTTCAATAAAAGGAAAAACTCCTTAATTGGGTTATCCTAAGATTCTCAACTACAAAAATAGTGGTAATTCAGAATAAATAGCAAAAGAGAATAATGATTTGGGAGAAGATATTTTATCTAGATAAAGCCTCATACTATTTATAGTAATTTTGGCTAAAATTGAGATTAGGGAAAGGAATCAATATAATCTAACAGGACAAATCCCCAATAATCATAAAAACAACTATTTCTTCTGAACAATTTTTAAAGTAATCAAGTGCCATTATTTTGGGTGAAATTACCAAGTGCATCCAAGCCAAGATCTATACCTAATTTACTAATTGGGGTTCTGTGACATTTTTGTTAATTCTGTTCAATAGTACTTAATCACCTTTTGATTAGGTTTAGACTCTGATATCAGGAGGCTTAGGTAAAGTTTATTGGGTATTATCCCAGACAGAAGTTTTGACCAAACCTTTTAGATCAGGTTCAAATACTGACATCAGACTTATTTGAATTCATATCAAGCCAAAATACTGCAATGCCTCTTCTAGATCTTGGCATAGGGAGGTAAAAGGCTGAAATATTGGCTATGTATATTACTATGACAATACAATGAGTAACCTCCAACTTGAATTGATATTTAACAGCTTCAACCTAGTTGTCTTTCAAGATAGTAGGGTTTGACAGGTGTGAATCTAGTTTCTTAGTTGGATTAATTCTGAGGTCAAATAGGGCGGTTTTATTATAAAAAATATTAGCCCTAAAGTTTGAAGAAATTTTGCAATTTTTCTGAATAAAAGCGGCTAAACGATTAGTCTGGGTAGCCTCTGGGTTTAAAACTAGTGGTTTGGTTTTAAATTAATTTCGCCGCTATAAGATTAAGACGTTGTAGTATAAATTTGGATTTTCTGGACATTTTATTTTCAATGCAAAACCTAAATATCATGCTACGAGTCCTCATAGGTCAAGTTTTTAGGATTTTCTACCAATTATGCCGAGGTTTCTAAATTGGATTTTTATTAACTGGTCATAATGAAATTCATTTCGTCCTTTCAAACGGTTGAATAAGATGGGTTTGGTTTAAAACATCGGACAATATCCCAGGCCGAAGTTGGTTCAGGCCAAGGTGGTACTTGGAAAAAGCATTTATTTTGGGTATTAAATAGGGGATTAGCTTTCAATGTGATTTGGCGCCAAAATTTTCATGTTAAACCCTCGTTTTTCTGATCTAAATTGTTTGGATAAAATAATTTGATGCATTGGATAATATTGCTGGCCATTTCATAAGTCTTTGGGTGAAGCAGGTTGTCCGTCAGTTGGGGTAGTGTTGACGTTTGGATCAGGTGGTTTCGTTTTAGATTTAGTTAAAAGTAAAATTTATATCTAATCTGGCTGGATAGTCAGGATCACAATATTTAACCTATTCTAGGATGGTGTTTCCTCACAGGTTAGGTTTTGATTGGTAACCACTATTGCATCCTGTTTGTGGGAACTAACAACTAAGTATGTTGATTGGGCAGATTGTAATTCATCTTAACGTTCCCTTTGTCTAAATCAGGTGTTTTGTTTTAAATCAGTAGGGTAGTTGATATTCATCAGTTGAATTTCCAAATCTTGGGATTGAGGCGGATTGGCATTTTAGGTCATTGTTAATCAAACTATTGCCAAGTGATTCACTATTGCTAGGTTGAGAGGTTTCTACAATTCTGTCTGGATTTATATATCAGTTGACCCATTTTTGTAGCTTGATACCTGTCATGATATAGGATTTGTGACCACATATCCCTTTTAGGAATTATGAACCAAGTGACCCAAAGCTCAAGGGTATTTGGAAAAATACCTGTGTGCTTCTTATGGTCAAAAAGTCTTAGTTCTAATATTTGGTCAGGTAAGGCAATTTCCAATCAAACTATATCAATTTTAACTTAACTGATCAAAAGAAGAGAAAGTGTGAAGTTTATTATACAGTATTCATTTTTTAAGGGAAATCAGGGAGGTTAGTCAGGGAAAATCTAAGCTTCCCAAGCCTAGATCTAATAAATAAATTGGTGATATGATAGAAGCCCCAATTAGCTCAGTTGATCAGTTTGAGCTTGTAGCATAGCTCAGGTTTGAACCCTGACCAAAGTTTAGGGTTTTTAGTCAGTTATGGATCAATTCCCATTATCTGATATATTTAAATCAGATGTTCAGATCAGAATAATGACAATACCCCTATAGATCTTGGTGCAGAGGGGAAAATGGGTGAGAAACTGCTATGTATACAGTTTATGACTTTGTCATGGATGACCTCTACAATTGAGTGTTTATTGCCCTGGTTATAGATGACCTTGTAAGGCCATTAAAAGTTGGTTTCCAATTTATTGTCAAAACCTCCAGGCCAATGATGGTAAAAGGACTAGGTCACCCAGTTGGAAGGTGTGTAGGGGTTATGCTTATCATATAATTGGTTAGTTTCTCTACTGGTGGTAGCTGATAAGCTCTCAGAAGCTAGAGTCTGGAGTTAGATAATTTGATTGAAAATGCTTTGCATAGTAACTTCAGGGGTATCAGGGGATACTTGATCTAACATGGGCTGCACTCTGGAGGGCAACTATGGAGATTTTATACATACAAATACTGGAAGGGTGACATCTTAATAATTTGGTAGTGGCTTATTCTATAGGCCAGGATTGCACTAGGCAAATATTGGGGCCAGTGCAGAGGGTCAGTCAAGGCCATTTTCCAAAGGGTGGCTCTTAGGGTACCATTTGCCCACTCTACCATTCCATTGGTGGCAGGATGGTAAGGAGTGGAAAACACTTGAGTGGATACATCAGATCAGCTAAATTATTCACTAGTGATGATAGGAAATCTTGCCCATCATTGGAGAGTGATATGTGAGGGCATCAATAATGAGTGATAATCTGATTATATAAGAATGTGGCAGTAGCTTTTGCTGAAGCAGAAAGTAGCAATACAGCTTTAATCCACTTAGTTAATTGATCCACATCCAGGAGGGGGAACCAGTGATTATTAGAAGCTCAAGGGAGAGGTCCCACAACATAAATGGTAATGAAATAAGAGATTCACAGGGTGAAACCACTGGATATTGTGACTGTGGATTAGGTCCAGCTTGACTTTGGAATACCAAGCAGGACTCCAATACATCCTGGATGGTAACAATTATTAAATACCAGTAACATTGAGTCTTGAGCCACTGGTTTGTTTTATGAACTCCTATTTGGCTAACTTGCCAATGTCCCCCAAAATGACATCAGATTGTTCTGAAGTTCATACATCGGGCACCCATCTTTGGGACACAAGTTTGCACAGTTGGCCATTTTGACTTGAAGACCCACCAATTTTTAAAAAATTCTTTTTAATAGGTAGAAGATTCGTCTTTCTATAAGTGTGTTTGAGTTAGGAGGTCATAAAGTCGATCCTCCTCAGGGGCAGTTATAGTTATTATGGGCAGCAGGGATAGGCAATCTGCATTTTAGTGTATGGCCCTGGTCGATGGATGATGGAAAAGTTGTAGTTCTGAAGTTTTAACGCCCAGCAGGATTCTCTCTCATCAGGGTCTTTCATTTACTATAGCCATCGCAGGGAAGCATGGTTGGTAATTATAGTAAAAAGTTTCCTATATAGAAAAGGTTGGAAATGCTTAATAGCCATTAATACCACTAAGAATTCACGTTCCATAACTCTATAGTTGTCTTCAGATCTGGTTAGAGTTTTGCTATAGTAGGCGATAAGATGGTCTACCAAGTTTTTGTTATGCTGCAATAGGATGGCCTTAATGGCTAAATCACTAGCATCGGTAAAAAGGAGAAAGGGTTTATCAAAGTTGATATATATAAGACTGGATAATAGGAGAGAGAGACGCGTAATAGGTCAAAGGCTTGTTGTTACTCTTTTTTACACTGGAAGGGTATCCCTTTCTTAAATAAATATAAAAGAGGCTTGGAGGTGTCAGCAAAGTGGGGGAGGAACTGGCAATAATGTCCCATCATCCCTAAAAAAACTTTTACATCTCATAGGGATTTAGGGGGGCATTTTGAAAATGGCCAGGACCTTGTAATCCATTGAGGATATTCCAAATTTACCTGCCTCATGGCCCAAAAAATCCATCTCACTCTGAAATAAAGAGCATTTTGATGGCTTTAGTATTAATAATGATTGCCATAACTGCTGGAAGACTTGCCTAAGGTAATCTAGATGTTCAGTAAAAGTTCTTGAGAATATGGTATTATCATCGAGATAAACTAGCACGCAGGAGCATTTTAAATCGCCTAGTAGTCCATCCATGGCGCGTTGGAAGGTAGCAGGGCGTTACACAACCCCTGCGGCATCTGAGTAGGCTTGTATAGCCATTCACTTGCGATAAAGCATATTTTTCATGGTCTTCTGGGGATAAATATACTTGTCAGTACTCACTGGCTAGATCCATAGCTGAGAAATATTGAGACCCTGACATCAAGCTTAAGAAATCGTCTATACATGGCAAGGGATAGCTGTCATTGCGGGTGATTGAATTGAGGCGGCAATAATCCATAAAACTGCTTTGGCCACCATTCTTCTTCAAAATTAATAAGAGTGGGGAAGTCCATTGGCTTTTGGAAGGCACAAGTAACCCAGCGTTCAGCAGTTGCGGTAACTCTACAGCCACTTGTGATTCTTCCACTTTGGTTTTTTGATATGGCCAGGATTTGAATGGAAGGTGAGCCTCAGTCTCAATTTTTGAATTACCCCAGACATTTTTCCAATATCACTTGGTCCTGAGGAAAAAATATCGCCATACTCTTCAAGGAGGTCTTTGACGGTTTTGCGTTCATTAGTGGTGAGTTTTTCCCCAATTTTGACTGTCAACCAGAGCTATGGTAGTTGGGGGTCGAATACTAAATCTTGTAACAATTCAAAAAACTCACATTGGCAATATTATCAATAGGACATATTTTTACATAAGCAACATGGGGCATGTTGAGGGACTTGGAGGGTATGATTTTTTAGGTTCCCTAATGGTATATAAATAGATTTCCCATAAGCGGGATCCAAAACCCCCAGAGAAGGTCAGTGCTTCTTTGATAGAAGGGTTTGTGTGTCCCCTAAGCTCCAAGGTGTGATCAGGAGGGGTGAAATATGAATCCCTTTATCCACAATAACTTGTGAGCCATAGGGTATTGTAATAGGATAGGGGGCTTACAGAGGGATTCCATTTTTGGCATCCACAACATCAGGGGGTAACTTAGTTTCCCCCTAAAACTTGGTATTCAACTTTGCAAATGGAGATCAGGTATTTGAGGAGGCAAGTCCGTTTTTAGGGACTCCTTTACTTTTGATTGGGAATTCAAACATTAACGGAATCCTATACCCTAGGAGGGATAGGTACTTTTCCTTATGAGTGACGATACAGTTAAAATCCCGCATTAATTGGACTCCAATGAGCAACTCATAAGTGTCATTTTCTAATGCAATGTCGGTAGCAGTAATTAAGAGTTTCCCAAATTAAAGGCAAGTCAGAATACACTTTAATTGCCTTTTTAGACTGACTACCTGCTGTTCCATATTCAGCCTCATGGATTAAGTCTGGAGCCATTTTTATCTTTTGGATGAGTCAGTAGGAAATAACGGTAACCTGTGAGCCAGTATCAATTATTGCCAGGACTTTAACCTTATGTACAACTACCTCAATTTGAACCACCAAAGATCCGAACTAAGAATTAACAGCTAGTAGACTGTCAGTAGGGATCTTCAGTGAAGTAAGCAGAGAATTCTGCTGTGGCCAAACTTAGTGCTGTTCAACGCGCTTAAACGTTTTTTCTGCCATCGCTTGACTTTCAATAGAAGAGTTGACTGTCAAAATTTGTTGGGATAACTGACCAACATAAAAGTAAGAAAGCTGAAGATTTTTATTTACTTGAATAGAAAGAAGCACGTCAACTTCCGTAGGGGCAGCTAACACAAAACAACTGGAAGTACTGGGGATACAAATAGAGCTAGTACAAGGGTCTTGAGGCACTGGATTTTATTCAGCATAAGGAGCCTCTTGCCTATTATGACTAATCTTTTGATGACTTACGTTGAAGGATGTGGCAGTCAGCTAAAGTGTGGTTGTTTCTTCTGCAATAAGTGCAGTATAATTCAGGTGTAGGCGAATTGGGGGGTGTTATGATCAATACTTGGGACTGGGGCTTATTGGTGTTATAATGAGATAGCCTGATGGGTTTATGTAATTCAGCTGGAATTTCTAATATAGCCTCTTTAATATTGATAGGGACGTTAAGTTAGACTTTACCGCTTTAAGATAAAGTATGATATGAGGCATATTTTAAAACGCTGACAACACAGCGGTGATAGCATTGTCTAACGTAAGAAGATTTTCTGCAACCAGAGTTTGTGCTTTGAGGGAAAAAAGGTGGTCAATTTTGCTGATAGTATCCCACCAATTAAGGCTGATACCCATAGGGGTCTGTTTTTGGTTAGTTAAGGTTAAGTCGCTACTGAATTCCTGAAGCAAGGCAGCCTTGGAATCATTCCAAATATGGCAATGCATCAGATGGGGGACCGTAATGTCTTGGGCTTTACAGTTAAGACAGTTATTCAAAATGCTTAAGTCGTTGGTGGTTAGTCGCTTCCTTCATAGAGCTTTCATAACAGTATAAGAAAGAGAAAATCTTCCCTCCCCAGGAACATATTTTTCTTTTAATGAAGATTTAAATGTACCACTTGGGGGGTTAGAGGACAAACAAAATGAATTTATACGGGACAGCACTTTCATCTGATGAAGAGGCAGTATCTTGGGAGTACTCTTGATGCTGAAGTGCGTCTACTTGTAGCTGCAGCTCATTAAAATCACCAACTATTGAATCTACTCATTCATGAGTGGCGCTGAGAGCCAACTTTATGGCAACTAGTTGGTTTAATTGATGTACTTCATTTTGTAAGGCAATATTAGCAGCTCAAAGGCCGAGTTAATTTTTTTGGAGGTAAGCACTCTTTGCTCTAAGCCACATACCAAAGCAGATAAGTTTTCCCAGTCGCTGAGATGGGTGGCTCCTTGATCTGAGGAGTTTTCCAAAAATGAATCGTTATTATCCATATTTTGTTTTTGTTGTTTAATTTTATAATATTCACCGCAAAGATGGGGTGCTACCTGGCAGGGAGCACCAATTTTGTTGGGATATAGGGGCTTGCGACCATAAATTTCTTTTTAAGAATTATTAACCAAGCGACCCAAAGCTTGAGTGTTTGGAAAATGCCTGTGTGCTTCTTATAGTCAAAAAGTCTTTATCCTGATACTTGGTTGGATAAGGCAATTTTTGTAATTAAACTATATCAATTTTAACTTAAAACTGATGAAAAGAAGAGAAAGCGTGAAGTTTAATAGTCAATATCCACTTTTCTATAAGAATTTGGGGAGGTTAATTAGGGAAAATCTAAACTGCCCTATCCTAGATCGCTTAGATAAATAAATTGAGGATTTGATATAAGTCCCAATTAACTCAGTCATTCTGTTTGAGCTCATTGCATAGCTTGGGTTTGAACCTTAACTGAAGTTTGGGTTTTTTTGGTCAGTTTGGGATCAGTTATTATCTGAAATATCCAAATCAGCCATTTGGATTGGAATCCTGACAATATCCATCACCAAAAGGGGATATCAGACTAGATTCTAGTCAAAGCCAAAAAAAACAGGAAAAATCTTCTAAATAGGTTTAGGGATTTTGGGAGCGTTGAAAAAGGTAAATGATTTTGCCACCAGAATATTTGGTTTAACTGCATAAAATATATCTTTGAAACAGCGAGGAGCATCGGCACATTTAAGTATGGTATATTATGAGATATTTAATTCAGTAGCCTTTATTGCAGCATTGGCATACAGAGTCTTTTTTAACACCTCTAGTTGAATATAATTAATCTCTTAAACTTTCCTCTTACACACTCCAATGATAATCTCAATAGCATTCATAGTCTTAAGATAATCCTGCTCAGCTTGTTTATAAATTTGAGCATTTTGTAATTTATTATACTTTAATTGCCTGCTGCCAACTGAGCATAGTATCAAATCATTAGATGCTGGTCCTTAGCATAATTTTTTGTAAAGTAAGCCTTCTATTTCAAATCCTTAATGCAAACATACTTTTTGCTCTAGTGGTAATTATGTAATTGATGAAATCTATTTTGGAGTAACATGGCAGTTGTTTTGATAACATCCTGGTTGGCCCCAACATTTTCAAATGTGTAGATGTCTTTTATAGTTTAATCAACTGCTTCACGGAAGTAAATGAGCTTCATTGGGTGTTGAGGCTCACTGGGGATTTTGGAGGACCTGGCAGAGAGCTAAAACTTTGTCAGGATGAGGGGTTAAAATCTAACTGTCAGTTTGAGTTCAGGGCAACTGAAGCTCCAGGCATAAGATATTAAAAGGTGTACTTTTGATAAAGTCTATAATCAAGGGGAAAAACTCCTTGATTGTTATATCTTATTTTTTCACTATAAAAATAGTGGTAAGCCAAAATATATGACAAAATAGAACGTTGATCTGAAATAGATTATTTATTTAGCTAAATACTCACACTATTTAAAATGATTTTTGGATAAAAGTGATAGTAGGGATAGGATTCAATATAAGCTATCAGGATTAATCTCTTATAGTGATAAAAGCAACTATTTCTTAAACAAATTTATAAAGAAATCAAGTGCCAGTATTTTGGGGAAATTTACCAAGCGCATTCAAGCTAAGAACTATACCTAATTCGCTACTCAGAGATTTTGTGACATTCTAGTTACTTCTGTTGAACAGTACTAATTGCCTTTAGATTAGGTTTGGACCCCCAATATCAGGAGGCTTAAATAAAGTTAATCAAGGATTATCCCTGACAGAAGTTTTGTCCAAACCTTAAGTCAGGTTTGAATACTAGCATCAGACTACTCAAATTTTAATTTAAGCCATAACATAAACAGACATACAACATCTGACTACAATAAGACATAGGGTGCTTATTTTCATAAGAAAATTGACACAATACCACCCCAACGACAGTGAAGAGCGTATATTTTAATAAACAGTTTTTTTTCTAAAATTTGGGTACCTCAACAGTGGCGCTTGGGTAAGGTAAAGCTTGAGTTTATCAAAGGCCATCTGATAGAACCCAGACCACTAAAATGGTACTCCGTTATTGAGAAGGTGAAACAAAGACTCACCTAATTTTCTGAAGTTACACTACAAACTGGTAGTAGTAGCCAATTTTTCAAGGAAAACCTGAATGTCACACATATTTACTCAGTCATGCCATGCGTTCAAACACTTCAACCTTGCTGGATGGGTCTGTAAGCTATGTTTATCAATGACAAAACCCAATTATTCCAGCTACCCACAGAAAAGTTACACTTATTTGGCTTGATCTTAAAATCAGCCTTAGCGAGCTGGTGAAAAATTCCTCAAAGTGTTGTAGATGATTCATAAACATTCCATAAAAAACGTTGATAACATCTAGATAAACTAGAACGCAGGTAATTTTAAATAACCAAGGATGATATCCATAGCCTGCTAAAAATTCATGGGGCGTTGCACAGCCCCTGCGACATTCTCATAGGCTGGTAGAGGCTTGAGATGAGATCTTGGCACAATTTCACATGCTACTCTTTGGTTAGCTCTATCTGCAGTACCCAGAAATGCAAATCCATGGCTGAAAAATATTGCACGCAACCCCAAGAGGTCTAACGCATCATCAATTAGTGGTAGATAGTAGGAATCCTTTTTAGTAATACTATAAAGCTTGTGGTAGTATATCATGCGTTTGAACTGTCTTTTTTCCTTAATGATCAACACCAGGGGGGCCCAAGGTCTCTTAGAGGGCACTAACAACCCATGTTGTACCAGCTGAATAAATTCCATATCAATGATTTCATCTGTCACATTTGAATGTTTAATCAGATAGAGGTGAATCAGTGGTTGATTTCTGGTATCAACATCATGAAGTACATTATGTGCACAACCCAAAACTTAGTTATACGCAGTAAAAATAAAGCTATTTTTTGTCAAAAAGGGCCAGTGCTTTATCCTTTTCATCCTCATTAAACCCAAGTAAACTTTTTGAGGTATTAGAGAGCAAAAAGGTTGCTCAATATCACTTCTAAGGCCTAATTTATTAAAATTCCTACAATCATAGATAATTTGGACTTCATCAACAGGTAATATATAAATAAAGCGATAATCTGGTGTCACTTCAGCTGATTAGATTACTCATAAAAATTAACTAACAGCACATGAATTTCGCTATGGTCAGGAAGATTTTAAGGTGTGGTGACAGATTCCAAATATAATAACAGAACAATATAGATATCTTGCCATAAATTCCTTGGGGAATTTTCTAATTAATTTATGCTCCCACTACTACTTGATAACCTGCTGGAATAATTAGATTACAATTCGCATATAGTGGAATACTTTAGACTCTGCAACTTGGCAATTAACTTCCATGTACTGGTCTGAATCCGCTGATAACCTATGGGCAATAACATTTTTTATATAATAAGTTGAAAAACCCCTGAGTTTGTAGTGCCAGGGCCTCATCCTTATAAATTTAGGATAATAGAAGGGTTTGTTTGAAAATTACCAAACTGTTCTCCCCAAAATCAGCTTTGACTCCATGAGCTCTCATAAATGAAGTCCTAATAAGAAAGCCATAATTTTACTTTTAAACAACAGAAGGATTAGATAATACCACTGAATTGTTTGTAATGGAAAAGTACTGTATTCTCCTTAAGAAGTAGTGGACTGAGGGCATGCCATACCATAGATTTTCTGATGATCTATGTTAGGAGTGAGACCTAGTCGATTCATCATTATTATGGACATGATATTAACTGGTCCCCCACTATCATCAATTGCATGGATTAAGCTTATTTAATGAAATATCAATATACGTGAATTCAGAAAAATAACCATCAACAGATTTATTGTTTTGACCTTCAATGAGTCCGCTTGCCTTAAAAAGTTTGAATTTCCATGCCTAGCTGGGCTGGATTTCATTAAAGTCTCAATAGGCAACGCCACTTGGAACCCACTCAATTGTTGGATGTCACTAGAGGTAACTGGAAAATCTTATATTTAATAATTATTGAGCATATGGCTTTGCTACTATCTTGGGTGCAGACTCAGCTTCACATTTCATTGAGGAATAATGAGTCACAACCACTCTATACTCAGGTAATACTCGCTGAACCTCCAGTTGCAAGGTGGCATAATCATCATTCCGCTAAATGGAAGGTGGAGTAAGAAGATTTTTTGTAATTGGATTTTTTTTATAACAGGCGTATGTATAAGATCCCAGTTCTACTCCTCTCTGACTTTTCCAAAGTTCACCGCTTTCATAAGATTCACCTAATGAACCTTAGATTTAAAACTTGACTTAGGGCAATGATTGGCATAGTGACCCATATTCTTTTAAAGATAAATTATGACCTTATTAATATCAGGCTTCTTTATATGCGGGCCATATGCCCAAGTTAATTTCTTAGTGAAAAGAGATACCCCAATCAGATTAATTGCGTGGCTCATGTGGTCTTAGATTTAGTGCTTCAAAAGTGATAGTGCACGATGAAGGTAAGACATTGTTAGGGTAATATCATTTTACTCATTAAAAACTGGTATCAGAATGCAATACATTCTGGGTAGGGCTCACAGGTGTGGCAAAGAGCGATCTTGGCATAAAAGTTATTTATGACGTTAGTCCTATATAGTGTCTGCGCTTCAAGTAAAATCATTCAGAAAAACTTAAACATAATCATTATTTAAAAGAGATATTAAGGAGTTCATCTCATGTGTTCATCCTTTCAACTCCCAAAACTCCATAAGAACAGCCTTGATGCTAGGATAGGACATGCTGGCCTTATTTAGTTTTGGCATAACTAACTCTTACTCTCATACTTCAACAAGTTCATTACTGCTGCCAACTTAGAAGTCTCAGGCGCTCAAGCCATGCTAATCTCAAAGTGATCCATAAACTGTGTACGCTTGCATTCTAATTGAGCTTCAGTAAATTTAAATGGTTGACTCAAAATTGATTTACATATATGCAGGGCTGAAAGGCCTGCAAGGCCCTTAAAAAACTTCTGCAAGCTGCCATATTGTCAGGGTGCATTGAGGCTACAAAAGTTAGAATGGCGGGGAAAACATCGACCCAATTACATATAACTAGCGCCCCATCACCTTCATTATCTGATTTCATCAGAAGAATTTTACAAGTAACTTGACCTTGATGACACTGACAATTATTCTGACGAATATCAACTTAAATTTGTACATTGAGAAAGAAAAACAGCGGCGTTCTATCTGAAATATAATTTCCTTATTGACAATCATTTGTTTAGTGGTTTGGAATTCCGATCTTAAGACTTTATTTTTATTATCTAGGGGACTTTACTTGCTTTCACAGGTTTATGATTTTTGACAAACTATAACTTTATGATGTTAGAAAGTAGACCAACGTGAGCCTTCAATTCCACTCATAATTGAAAAATCTCTTCAGATCTGTTTGGCAAGGCCTTAGGACCAAAACCACCCATACTTGCAGCAATGACACACAGAAAAACAGTGTGTGGTATCCTGTAGTGAGCACCAAATGTTGAAATTGGCACAGAGACGTCATATTCTAATGAACAGATTATTTACTCACAAAACACATGGTACTGTTTGCTGACAGTATCCTTGACCAAAAACAACACAATGAACCTTATTTACAATAATAAGGTTTTTATTAACTAATTAATAAACACACTGTAGTATCAAGTACTGCCAGTTGTTCCAACGCTCAATCAAGTAATCCTCTTAGTGACTCTAACAGTTTCTATAGGAAAAATATTCCATTGCAATTGAAAATACTCTTCAGATATGCTCCCTCTACCAGTAATCTCATTAATTCTTTCCTTGGTTACTAAGTAGCACTCCAAAAATTTTAGACTAAAAATTGGGATTTTTAAATTGAACAAAGAAATGAAAAACTAGGGTTCAGGGCATTCCCATAAAAGCTGCAATAAGCCGGACATAATCAGATTTCTGGCGGATGGCCATAATGAATATAAGGACCCTACTACTGATGTTTTACATTGGCACATGAGCAACGTAAAATAGTACATCAAATAAAATAGGATATGATAATTTAATCGAGGTCACAGCATTAATGGCCAATAAAGAAAGTGAATGAGATATGTGCCGTCAGGTATTTAAGGTTTCTATTTATAGTAAAAAATACATTAGGTCACTACATATAAAAGCTGGGGTCACGTGGCAAAGTAGTTACTATACTAATCAAATCTGCTATCTAATTATTAGCTAAAATATACAACTAACTTTATAAAAATAACGTATCTATATGGTTGTTCAACCCAATTACAACACCATCCAATATTAAAAAACACATGACAATATCACCAACAATCCTTAAAGTAACGCTAAGAGACCTAAGGAGTCAGATATAATCAGCATAGAAACTTGGGTCCTCAGCGGAACCTTTCTAAAGTCCCCTGCTGGGTTGTCAAGTTAAGGGGCACTATGCTTCCAATTTTCAAAGATGTTCCAACATCAACTATATTGCTTCAACTATCAATGAGGAAGAACATAGAAAAGACAGTTGACAATAGTGAAAGGATATAATAATGTCAAACAACCATCTATCCCAACTTTGATGCAGGACCAAACTCAAATAGTGCTTGCAATAACCCAAAGTCAGCAAGCTGAACTTGAAAAGGAAGGAAAGAGAATCATCTTCAAATATTACGCTATGCAACTTACTGGACAGAACCAGTATGGAGAATCAGAAAAATTGAATGAGCTAACTTCGCAAAAATGCATTAAAGTCGCCCTACCTCTTGATGCTTTGAATACCCATTTTCCAGATGTAAAAGATCAAAACTATGATCAACCAAATTTTTGATACTGCTGTTCTCACATTCGACGCAGTTTCTGATTACTTCTATGATTGTACCTATATTGACATACTTTTAAATTAGATATGAGGTCATGCAATGGTTGACAATAGAGCGCCAGACAATGTAATCTCAAGCCATTTTGTGAAAAAGTTAAAATAGATCATGACGTAGCCATAGTCAACAATACAGGACTGCAGGCCCAGACAGCACTATTAAAAAAGAAGGCTATAGTGTTTTGCCCATGAGAATTAATTTGCTTCAAGTCAGCACACCCGACACAATATCACCCAGTCAGAATTACCAATTTTTAATTGGCACGAGTTTCCACAAGTTTTATGGGACAGTCTTCAGCCATGAGGAAAATAACTTTAAGATTTCCAGTCAGACCTTGCCTTTCATTACTCCTGGTTTAACAGGTTCCTCTTACTAATTGAGACAGTTCTATCAATGTGACTTGTACTGACGGAATAATTCCTATAAAATACAAACAAAACGGTTGTTGTAATATGAACTTGCCCTCCATTATCTTTAAAAGCCAGGCTAACCCTTTACGCACTTCCTCCAATTATAAGCTGCTCCCAGTGGAGGATGAGTTGATAACAAGAGATTGACTCTGAACCTTTTGGGTGGTTTATTATAAGAGGTTTACCCCATAAGAAAAACCTCAAATTGAACCTCATGCAGCACCCATTTTGATTGTTCCTGGGCGTCAGGAGATCTGTGTGCTTTTTGCTAACCTAACGGCTCAGAGAACTACTGTAACCAAAGGATAGAAAATTTCCTACATACATTTACTTCCCCAGAATGAGGTTCTATATTTTAAAAGTATTGGAGACCTTCCCAAGATTGGTCTACCTGATGCCGCGCTTAGCACATGTGCTATCATAGCTTGGTAAAGATTGGAAGGCCTAATAGAATGGAAAAAGGACGAAGCTTTGGCCTTAATGCAGTGATATGTGCGTGTATATGCTACCAGGGATTATGACCTAGGATGTGCCAAAGATATACTGCATCATATTGACACTGGGAATGCCTAGCCAATAAGTTCTCGCCACATCTGATGTAGTCAAGCCAGTTTAGAAGTTGAACAGGAAGAACAAACTGAGTTACTATGACAAGGGATTATTTGCCCTTCCTCAGCCTCTGGGCCAGTCCAGTACTTATTGATAAGAAAAAAAGATGGCTCTTAACCAAGTCGTGATTGATCATTGTCACATAAATAGAATTAAAAATGATTTTTATATACACATATAAATGATACTCTCAATTGATTAGAAGGGGTCAAGTACCATATTGCCCTGTGTCTTATCAGCGGCTATTGGCAAGATTGACCTACCCAAGGCTGATCAGGAGAAGTGCGGCATTATTACTTCATAAGTTCTGTATCTACCTACATTAATGCCTTAATGCTTATGTAACGCACCAGCCACCTTGGTCAAGAAATTATCTGTAATTCTCTCATTCCCTGAGAGGTGGTGCGGGATGCAAAACCACACCACCAGGGAACTAGCCGTTAATAGAATGGAAACAGGGCAAAGAGTAGGGCGCCAGAACAGAGGGGACCCAAGGCAGGGTGTACAACATGGCATGAATGATAATATAACCAAAAAGCTTGAGTAGATCCTAAAGGGGAATACATGACCAAGTGCAAATCAGTGCTAGGGGGCTTGGGTGCCTCAATCTGGAGGGGACAAGGGCGGCCCAAAGATGCACCAGAAACTTTAGCTAATTAAGATATGATAAAATGGCCCACGTTGTTGGAGACCTCATAGAAGAGGTCTGCACACAGGTTCACCCAAGGAACCAGAATAATAAAAACATAAAACTAACGGGAAATGTTTATTGTAATATGACCAATGAGGAACTCTGGTCACGAGCAAACATACTTAAACACCCTAGGGGAAAAACTGGGTTGGCGGAAGTGATCCAAGCCTTGGTGCATTAATAGGCGCATGATTCCATCTAAAAGGGTAGCAAACTTTTGAAAGTGACCTCGCTTGAGTGATTGATTGAAGTTGTATCTGACCTAAGCTCATAATTTCGTAAATGGAATGGGTTTCAAACCCTCATTCCCCAATTAACCAAATTGTCCAATCATCGTTTAATAAGTAGCTCATTCATCTTAACGCCTGCGCTGAGACAAGGAGCTGGGCGTTTATCACCTCACTTGTACCAATTTGAGCATATTTGGCTTGTACCCAGCGTTGGTCCAGGGTGTGCTTGAGGTCAGTAAGGGCCTGAAGTTTAACTTTCTGGATCTCCTGACGCCCAGCCTTGTCATTGGGGAGGTCCCTTCTATTAAGTCATATAAACATGACAACCTTCCAAAGAGCCATGGCAACATCCTAAGGGATTTAAAGATGAGCTGTGTCCTAATATACCTCACCAATGTCAATGTTTATTCGCTTACCTTTACCCAGCATCTGTCCCATTTGGAAGAGTTTTAAGCAAACAGCTAAGTCTCATCTTAAAATTAAGACCAGAAAATGTCTTTTTTAGATTCATATGGAGTACCTGGGTCACATAGTCAATGCTAAAGGGATATACTAACAACTCTAGAAGCTTGAGACTGTTAACTGAATAAAAGTCCCAAGAACAATCAAGATGTACAAATTTTCAAGAAATGGTAAGATATTAATGTCAGTTCATATAAGTATTCACTCAATTGGATGAGCACTATTCCACCTATTCTGAATTGAAGTAAATTTCTCCAGTCACCTAAATATGAAATTTGTTTTAACAAAGATAGCTTTTAAGAGCTTTATACTCACCAAACCTTAGTAGTGAGTACCAATTGTAAATTTGAAGCTGTTTAGCTAACCTTAGTTCTACAGTCTTCTGCAAGAATTCTGATATGTACTTTGTATAAATTATTGATATATGAATGAGTTGGCAATAGTTTAAAGATTATCGCCCTAGTTAAGTTCAAAATCAGGTGGGTTTTGTCTCCAACGCCAGACTGGTGTTTTTAAAATTATAAAGGTATTTAGAGATGCAAGATAACTTCTCCCTCTGACTCTTCCATCTGATGGAGCTTAACCTACTATTAAGTTCAGAGGTTCTCTATTTCTCTCTTGACGCAGGAGTCCATGGAGATAGAATTCAAAATAAATTTTAGGTACGCTGACCAGGGGATGGACATTACCAAAACAGAAACTTCAAAACTAACCAAACTGAAAATATGAACCAACAGCTCTAAAAGAGCAGAGAGACACACAAAAAACAAGACACTTTAACCAGGTGGCATAGCAGCGTGCCGCTTATCCCACCATGGAGGAGGGGGAGGAGGATCAGGAGGGTCTTCAGGTTCAGCATTTGATAGCGGATCAATGCAGATAGCAAGGGGGTTGGGGCGTCCATATGATGAGGGTCGAGGAAAACCAGATATTGTTGAAATTCACAATTTAACCTGGAGCATAGCCTCTATGAGTTTGGCATCATGGTGTTCAGTTTGGATGTGGGTGTCAAAACTGGGCTAATTTTGCAAAGTTGGCTCTGATGACTCTTTTAGTGGGACCATCTAGTACTAAAAAAATGACTCTTTTGGATGTGTAAAATCTGCCATTACAGAGAAATGTTTGACAGTAGTGGTGGCAGCATCAGTGAGGCGGGTGATTTCATCTTTTGCTATAGCAGAGAAATTTGGGGGAAATGATGTGATATAAAGCCCTTTTAAATTCAGTGACAGATTTTGCCATGGCTTCATGGAGATGGCAACTTTTGGGTGAGGCTACCGCGGCCTCAGCAAGCTGGTGGTCACTTTAGTATGTGATAGCATTAAGTTTGGAGCATATCATTTGGGAAGGAGTGGGGCATCAAAGTCTAAACTCATAAAAGAATTTAAATCAAATGGTTTGGTCGGTGGTGGGATTTTTTCCCCAGATTTAGTCACTTCATCCAATAAGTCCAAGGGATTTTGGTTGACTTGGAAAGATTTGGTGATAGGTGGCTGTGGTTGGGTAAGTTTTGGATCTGGAGAATTTTTGGATTGTATATGGGTCTAAGCCTACTCACGATTAATTAGCATGGGTGTAGATTGGCTGGTGTGGGTATAGGTTGCTAGATTTTGCTGCTGATTCATTGAGCGCACACCCTGAGGGGGTGTAAGCAGAAAAATTATCCCACTCAAACGCTGTTGTTGTGGCCTCATTGGAGGAGTTGGCAGTGTTTTTAGGGTTTGAATTGTCTTGACCTGCTTTTTTAGTATGGTCCAACTCATAGCAGAGGGGGCAAAATTGTGCGATCATTGTATATGTGAATCCAAAAGAAATGGTCTGGTGCAGATGGGATATAGGCACGCGATGGAATGCGGTGGGCCATGTTCAGCTGGTGGGGGGTAATGGTGGCCATTGTCCAAGGTGCTGCAAGGTGCTCAGCACCACCTTAGACAATGATTGAAGGATGGGGTCTTTGCTATAAGTGGACAACCCTAACATCAATTCCTCATATAGTGTTTGAGGGGGAAGGTGTGAGGGGAGGTTTACAAAGGTCACCACGATTATGGTATCATATGGGAGATGTGTTTGGGTTGTAATGGGGGTGTTTTTTATATTAAATCGTTGCTGTTGTGGCAGCTGCATCCTCTTAAGTGGGGAAGCCTATATCAAAATAGCCCTTGTAAGGGCGGAAGTCTATAAATCCTGCCAGTGAAAAGGTGGCAGTTGCCAGATCATTTTGCTTTTTCAGCATATGGGAAGTGACATAAGTACTCAGCATGAAAGCAAAAATGGATAGTGGATCAAAGTAGGGTTAAGGGGTGGGGGGCAGTTTAGGTGGGCTCGCAAAAGATAGAGTGCTAAGTCACTTAAAGGGACATAGAGGCCAGATGTATTTGGCAGACTGGACAAGCAAGTCCACACGTTTGCCTGCCAGGCGGTAAATGCTAGTGGGTGGAGCGCTGTTGCCCCACATTGGAGTGGCAGGCGTTGGAGCCAAGGGCATTGGCTGAAAATGGTTTTTAGCGAGTCAATGAAGGTTTAAATTATCTTTTTATATTAGATTTATTCAAAAACGGGATTAAAAAGGAAGAAAAAGCTAGCCCATGTAGTAAAAGTAAAAATAGATGAATCATATATTATCCTTCAACCTTAATCCCATAATTAGAATATACATTGTATGACAGTCTAAAACAGAATGAGTCTTTATTGATCTTAATTATCAACATTAATGAATAAAAACAAGGGAATTTATGAGGGAGATTAGGTACCCAACTCTTTTGTTGGCGCTCCAATTTAGAATGGTATCCTTCACCAATGAAATAACCTTCCAAAGTTGACCCAATGAAGATCTTTCTTATCCTTATATAGTCAGATTTTGAAGCCAACCAGAAATGCGACCTTTTCTAGGTTTAATTGATGAACGTGTCAACGCCTTTGCTCAACTCCAGACTATTACCCTTATTAGGTTAGCAACCTGCTTAGGTAAAACCTTTTACCCACTAACAGCATGTCACTTTATCTAAAAGGTTAACTTAAAAGTTTCTACGCAAAGATTTATCACCTCTCAGCAACTAATAAACACCTTAGATGATTGGCAACAAACTCTAATTGACTTCTACAAGATAACTAAATTGTCTATAATTAAACTAATAATCAATCACTTTCAAATTGTTGTGGATCATCCAACGAAACACTAGCATTTGTTGGAATCTATCCTCAGCAGATTATTTGTTATTTATTAGTGTTAATCACAAAAAATGGTTATAATATAAAATGATGATTACCACATCCACTAGAGGGTCTTATCCCCTAGTGGGCAAGCAGATGGTAATATAATTGATTGAGCTGGATAATGTGGGAATAATAAGATACCAACACATCCACCGCTTGACCAGATTATCAAGAAATGAAAGATTTTGAGGCAGATGCTGCTCGTTTTTGGCCTGAGTCAGCAAGCATGGTTTAAATTTGATTCTTCATACACCATCTCCTTTTTCCTTACAAAATGCATCTTTGTGCGGTCCTTCTCCTTAGCGCTTTTCCTCTTCAAGTTCTTCTTGCTGCCACCTCATTAGAGCGCCGTTCCATGGCCTCACGCTGTACCAGGACTACTTCAGGCGTTATTGCCATGATATGTTTGAAAAGCCTGTTATTCCCCAGGTTAGGCTTCTATGACACCATGTCATTTAAAGGAAAATTCTGGGCAGCTTCCATGATTACTTGTTTCCTGTACTCACATAGGCTGTGCTCTCCGCTTTTAAACAGAGCAGATCTTTTTAAAATCTTTTCTCATTAGGCCTCTTCTCAGAAAATCCAATTTCAACACAGGCTTATCCTGCCAATGACAGATGCGAATAATGCCAGATGCTTTAGATTGCAAAAAATAAAAGTTAATTTTCAATATTTTTCTTTTATATTATATTTTTTCTCTGAGTTTTTGTCTTATCTTATATTTTATCTTTTTGCAATGAGACTTACCTCACTAGTTTATTCAGATGTGCATCTTTTCTTTTCCAAATATACTGGTTCAGAACTTTTTCCTCTTGTTGCAATCACTAATTGCAACAAATTTGATTCAAGGCTAGGTAAGTTTTATAATCTCATAGAGGAGAATAGTGTGCATCCAATGTTGGGTAGCAGTTGGCTAGCAAAGTAAAGGGCACAGGATTGGGATCTGAACAATCAAAAATTTGTAAACGCCCTGGCAACACAAGTGGCCTAGATAAAAATAAAAAACTTGCGGGTAGACTTTCCCAGAGATTTAAGCCTGGTAAGCAATATGTAAACAGTTCATCAAACCTCCACATTTCCAGCCCCGGTTATCAGTGGAGCAAGGGCTTCAAGTTTTCCTAATATTGATCAAACAGCACTTTGGAAAAAGTTTTGTGGAGATGTGCCCAATAATTTCCTGAATGAAGTATATGTAGCACCACACTCCATGACCTGCAGTTGGTTGGATCTCAGGTATGAAACCAAACATATAGCGGATGAAGCCGCACAGGTGTGTGGGGTGGTATACCTACCAGGACGGTCAATGGGTGGTCAAAACAAAGCGCACTTGATGAATCAAATCAAACTAAACTTTTGTTACATTCGACTTCCTCCTCACAAAAATTAAGCACAAAGTGCTGGAGCACTACCTCATGGTTGAGCTTAAGGCCTATGGGGAACTTTACTCCTTCAAAATGCAATTCTTTACGCTTATGCTGGACTTGTGCACTGGTAAAGCGATTGCTGTGATCACCCCAACAATGTTTATCATGAAAGACTATACCCAAATCCCTCTCACTACAGTTGTGTTTATTGATGGACAGGAATCCCGCCCATTCCATGTCGCGGTGGATATTGCGCCCCCAATCTGCACCTTTTGTCACGCTTTTGGCCACAAGGCTCACACCTGCCCCACCAAGGAGGGCATCATGCAAACTAAAATCCTCTGCAATGCAATGGGAAGTGCAGACTCCCACTATGAACTGTCTATTGACACTGAAGCCACCTTCCCATGGGGCGCGCAGGGGTGTTACATTCAGATCAAACCAATGTCCCCGCAGGAGCACAAGGACAAACAGGCCCACAGAGCAGTGGCCAAGGCAAATTCATGGCCGCGTTTATGATCCTTTCTTTCCAGACCAAGAATGACATCGTGTCATTTGCTTTGGAAGCAGCTCAAGAATATGAGCACCAAGCAGATTAGGCCAACCAACCTGATGACCCAATGGGTGAGTCGGATTTACCCAGGCAAACTTACCAAGCCTCAATTGAGATCAATTCTACCACCCATTTACCTGAAGAATTTTTGTCAACCTTATAATGATGCACCAAAGGAGCACAGTAAACCAAAAAAAGCAGAAGTCAAATTCTCTCAAAAACAAGAACCATACCTAAAGTATTGATAGTGTCCTTAAAAACCACTATGACTCAGCTGACCCTATTGCTTCCCGCACATGTGCTGCCATGTCGCATGCTGAAAAAGAGCCAATGAATGGGCAAGGGGCCCTTCCCATAGCACCTAAGGTGAGATGGGGGGACCCTTCACAATAGGGACGATGAACATCGCTGGACTCAAGGCCTTGCCATCCTGGCTAGGAAACTGAGTTTTCTAAATTATAATTTACCTGTGTACATCATGATCATTCATGAAACCCACTATACACACGGTGCTGAGGAAACATGGGCAACCATGCACCTCCCCTCCCTTTCTTGGTCACCACACTGTGTTGCTTATACGTTCATCCCATAATTTTAATTTAGTTCTAGAAAATTGTACCTTGATGGCCATGTGCTTCTAGTGTCATTTTTGTGGGACAACGAAGTGCTTGCTATCATTATATTTATGACCTGACCTGTGCGCAGGCTCACCAGGAAGTTCTCTCATCCATTACTTCCTTCCCACTTTCAACTGACTGTAAGGAGAGTGTCTATGAATCTCCTGTTTCCAGCGTGATGGTGCTTGGTGCACACAGCCAACGTAAAGACTCTAGCCTTTAATACTAAAGCTACTAGTGCCCAGCAGAGGGTGCTGTAGCAATAACAACTCAAGAAAAGAGATGTGACAAGTAACCAGCCATAAAAGTCATGGTGCACATGGATAGAAGGGGTAAACGACCCAGGTTGGAGGGTACCTGGGTGAACCAATGGTGCACGGGGTGATAATCATATTGTGTTTAAAATGTCAAGGTTAACAGAGCGTTAGACCTCATCAAAGAGGTTCAGAACAGGATCGTTAGAAAGTTCATAAATTAATCGGCAAAAAAGGGGAAATTTTTAACTGGGAAGTCAGCCAATAAGGAATGTTGGTCGGGGAAAATATATTTAAACTTGGATGGTGGAATAAGGGTTTGCTGCAGTGGGCACAAGCACTGACCCACCAATAGGGCAATGCTACCATCTGAATTGGTTGAATATGCTGAAACCAACTTCACTTGAGTGATTGATAAAAGTTGGATTTGATAAAAACGCATTGCTTCATAAATGGAATGGTTTTGAAACCACGTTCCTTTACAAACCAAATGGAACCATCTGCACTAATTAAGTAGACCGTCTGTTTTAACGCCTGGACTGACGTAAGGGGCTAGGCATCTGACACCTCATTAGTACCAACCTGGGCATATTTTGCCTGTACCCAGCGTTGGTCTGGGGTATGCCTCAGGTCTGGGAGGCCCTGTAATTTCACCTTCTGGGCCTCCTGGCGCACAGCCCTATCCTTGGGGTTGGTCCCCACTATAATGTCATGGTACCATGACATTACCCTCTCCTCCCTTGTGCAACCCCTCAACAGGGGCTTGTACAAGGGAAAAGTTCTTGTGGGCAGGGGCCAACTTCATGGCAGCAACGGTAAGTTTGGGTTGAGATCCAGCAGCCTGGGGGAAACGCTTGTAGAAGGCTTCAATCAGATCTTAGGCATGTACACAGTCGCGCACTGGAACCCAACTGTTCTCTGCAGCGTCAAAGCCCTTCCAGGATACCAGGTACTCCAGTCTTTTTTAAAGCGGCTGAGGAAATTATTTCTTCCACCTCCCACTCTGGCGCCCCACCCAAGGGATAGTCCTCAGGAGCCTCTGGTGGGGGGCCCTCAAACAACATCAGTTTGCTCTCATGAAACATAGAGAAGATCCAAAAAGAATGGTTAAGATTCAGCTGGTATGAGGCATGACCCACCTTTCTAACCACGCGGTAGGGACCGATCCTCTTTGGTCCCAGCTTCTTGCATGGCTGCTTGATAGGGATGTTACAAGCATCAAGAATCACGAGATCCCCTTCCTTGTATGCAGAACCCACTCAGAGCTTCCCATCAGCGTTCTCCTTATACACTAGCATTACCGACTCCAAGCTTGTGGAAACCCCTTGGTGGACCTTCTTGATTGTCTTGGTAAAGTCCACCACCACTTCAACCTTGGACCCACAGCTTGGCTCCATGTTAAAGGCGGGGTTAAAGCCGTGGCTAGCAAAAAAAGAGAAACAACTAATTGAGGCATGCAACGTGTTGTTGTAACTAAATTGGGCCATAGAAAGGTGAAAAGCCCAATCTGAATGATCTGCGGCGGTATAACACCGCAGGAACTTCTCCAAGAATTGGTTCACTCGTTCAGTATGCCCATCTGATTGAGGGTAATAGGCAGTCGAATGGCAAGGGCAAATCTGAAGAGTCTTACACAACTCTTCCCAAAAGACAGAGGTAAATTGGGGTCCCCGGTCACTGATAACCTCTTAGGGAACTCCATGGAGCGCAAGCACATGCGTGATGAAGAGCATGGTCATCTCAGCCGCTGTAATTGTAGTTCTGCAAGGAATGAAGTGGGCGAACTTTGTAAACCAGTCCACCATCAACATGATGACATCGTAACCATCTGAGACAGGTAATTCTACAAAAAATCCACCGTTAGGGAGTCCAGGGCCCTTCAGCTTTATGGACTGGTACCAACAACCCCGCTAAAGGTTGACGATTTGACTTCATTAGGTTGCAGATTAAACATTTCTTAAAATACCGCCCCACCTGAGCAGGCAAGCCCTTCCAATTGTAGGTGCGTCATATTAACTCCAACATCTTTGCTTTACCAGGATGACCAACGGTGAGTCCATCATGATGGTCCCAGATGATTTCCAGGTGAAGTGGGTCAGCAGGAACCCGTAGGCGCCCCAGAAACCACACCATCTCATCCTTCACGTGATAGCCCCTGGAGAGATCCTCTTGATTCAATTTGCACTTAGCAAGTAACATAGTATATTTGGCTGCTAGTGGCTGAGAAAGGACTGCCTTACTGAACATACTATATTCCTCCGCGTTTTTAAGAGGTGCAAGCGCTGGCCCGTTGGCCAGGGGAGAGAAGTTGTGACAGAATTTAACTTGGAGGAATCATATCCTGTGTGTTGTGCACTTCTACCTCCTTGGGATCAGGTGCTAAAGCAGAATTGCAGCTTAAAGCATCCGCCAAACCATTATCTTTGGCCTTGGTGAACTCATACGTGAATGCAAATTGGACAAGGGTCTCATGCCAACGGGTCTGACGTGGGGTTGGGACATGAGGGGCTCGGTAGTACAGCAAGGCACAATGATCTGTACGTACGTGGAATGGTTGGGTAAAGCCATGAAAGTGGTGATGCCAATATGTCAGCACCTCCACCACTGCTAGTAAATCCTTGTCATAAGCGGCGTAATTCAACTCAGGCAGAGACATTTTCCTAGAAAAATATCCCACAGGATGCTCAGACCCATCTTCACCTACTTGTAACAGGGCAGCCGCTATGGCGAAGTTGGAAGCATCAGTTGACACAATGAACTCCTTTGAAGGGTCGACATGGCGAAGAACAGACTTGGCCAACAGAGTGCACTTCACTTCTTGGAAAGCATCCCCAAAACGGAGGACCACTGAAGCACCTTTGCACCACTAGCCTTATATAAGTGAGCTACCCACCTCGGAAAGATTTAACATGAACTTCTTGAGGAACGTACAGGTCCCCAAAAAGCTTATCAATTCTTTGATGGAGGTGGGGGTGGGCCACTCACAAATCGCCTTCTCCTTGTCTGGAGTTATCATGTGTCCTTGGTCAAACACGACGTTGCCCAGAAAAGTGACTTGGGACTTGAAAAACTCACACTTGCTTATCTTCAGTGTAAGGCTGGCTGCCTTTAACCTCTCCACCACATGCCGAAGGTGGACTGCATGGGACTCATAGTTGGGGGAAAACACCATAATGTAATCCATGTAGGCAACCGCGCATACCCCTAACGAGTCCCCCAATGCTGCATCAATGCGGCGTTAAAAGATAGCAGGAGCATTATTAAGCCCAAAGGGCATGACCTGAAACTGTAAGATCCCTTTTCTGGTATGGAATGCGGTTAACCACTCTTGCCCCTTTTTAATCCGGATCTGATTGAACGCATTAAGGCAATCTAGCTTGGAGAAGACCTTCGCCTTCTCCACATAGCGTGCAATCTGTGAATATAAAGGGATGGATGGAGGTCTGGTACAGTAATGTTACTGAGGTTCCCATAGTCTACGTAGGGGCGTAGAGTATCATCAGCCTTCTCAACAAAAGAGAAGTGGGGAGCATACAGGGGGAGGTACGCTGAAAAATGGCACCTTTGGTTAACTGATCCTTCACCCACACATCCAACGCCTCTTCCTCCCGCACAGTCAATGGGTAAATGGGGGAAGCTATACGCACCAGATCCACAGTGAGCTTGAAGTCATAATAAAATTCAGAGTGCTCAGGAAGTGTGTTAGCGGATGCTGCATCAAAAGAAGATTCCAACCCCTCCAAACAGGACGGTAGTGGAACCTCCACAGAGGGCTTCAGCAAAGGGGAAAGCTTAAAAGTGGGGATATTGGGCCAATGAGGTAATTTTCCCTGGGCGTTATCCTATGACAAAGGAACAACCAACATGTGACCATTGGAAAAAGACAAGGATAGAGTGTTTTTTTATAAATTATTTTTGACGTCAAACTTTCTCCACCACTATACACCCAAAGTAATGGGGAACAAGGGGTTCCTGATAGCTTGAAAATGGTCGGACATAAGATAGGCGCTCACCTGGTAGTCCACCAAACCATGACGTTCATAGAAGGGATACCTTGAGAAGCCCCACCTCTAACCATACCACCTGGTGGGTAACTCAACTCAAGGTAGTATGTAAGGTCTTGTTCAATAAAATTTTTTGAGGCACCGGTATCCACTAAAATAGTTGTGCTGAACTTCCCAAAATGGGATGTGAGGGTAGAAGTCAATAAGAAGTATCCAGAATGGGATTTGTTAAAGCAGAAAACGCCACTACCTCCCCTGAAAATTCGTCCTCTGGCGTGAGCAAGCCTTCAGGGTATGTGTTGGAATCATAGAAGGGGGAGGGATAGTGGGCCACTCTTACTACTGAGGCCATATATCCCACCACACCTTCTGAAGGTGCATATACATTATTATTATTTAAAAAGAAGTTCCTTTTTCACTTCCTGAGTGCCCCAGATCATGGTAGGGGTCATGCATGGGTTCTCAGGGGTAATCTGATATACAGGAATAGGGTCCTCATCCAGGCCATATGAGATAATAAACGGTTCAGAGGTAGAGACAAGGCTTTCGTCATAAAACGCGTTTTAGACGTGAACAACCCTATCCCCCAAACAGCAACGGAATTTCCGATGTTATCCATGGCCAATAACCCCAGGCCCATCTGCACCGCTTCTGCTGGCATCAGCTGAACACACGGGGAAGGAAAAATTATTTGTTTACTTTAAAATTACTAATTTTGGTGGAAAGTCAGGGAATCACAACTTTTGGACCTCAAAGCGTCCATATTCACCAGGTACAAGCATGAAGGGTGGATACTTTTCAGCTGAAGGCAACCATAATAACGCCAAGTTGCTCCAACCTTTGGGAAAAAGAGGAAACAATGGTGCGGCTAATGACAGCCAAAGCCCACAGATGGCGCCCACCATTTCCACTTTGGAAAAGTTCCACACGGAAAAGGTTTTGCACATCAATACAAGAGGTTAGTTGATTAGTTTAAGGAGAGTGTCTATAACTCTCCTGTTTCCAGCGTGATGGTGCTTGGTGCACACAGCCAACGTAAAGACTCTATCCTTTAGTACTAAAGCTACTAGTGCCCAGAAGAGGGTGCTGTAGCAATAACAACTCAAGCAAAGAGAATTAACAAGTAATCAGCCAAAAATGTCATGGTGCACATGGAGAGAAGGGGTAAACGACCCAGGTTGGAGGGTACCTGGGTGAACCAATGCTGCACAGAGTGATAATCATATTGTGTTTAAAATGGCAAGGTAACGGAGCGTGAGACCTCCTCAAAGAGGTTTGTGCACATGATTGTTATAAAAATCATAAATTAATTGGCAAAACAGGAATTCTTGATTAATTCTACCAACAAGGAATGTTGGTCGGGGAAAACATATTTAAACTTGGATGGTGGAATAAGAGGTTTGCTGAAGTTGGCCAAGCGCCAACCCACCAATATGGCAACGCTACCATCTGAATTGGTTGAATATGCCAAAACTGACTTCACTCGAGTGATTGATTAAAGTTGAATTTGACCTGAACATGTTGTTTCATAAATGGAATGGGTTTTGAAACTACGTTCCTTGACAAACCAAATGGAACCATCTGCATTAATTAAGTAGACCGTCTGTTTTAACGCCTGTACTGACGTAAGGGGCTAGGCATTTGACACCTCATTAGTACCAACCTGGGCACATTTTGCCCATACCCAGCGTTGGTCTAGGGTATTCCCCTCAGGTCTGGGAGGCCCTGTAATTTCACCTTCTGGGCCTCCTGGCACCCAACCTTATCCTTGGAATTGGTCCACACTATGATGTCATGGGACCATGACAATGACCCATTTGTGGTGGGAGACATGAACTGCTGTGCCAACCTGGGTACCAACTACTGACCTTCTGCGCCTGCCCCCGCAGGGGCGTGTCAAACTTCGCATTATAAAAACCACTTTGGGACTGTTTAATACCCTCCCTAAACATGCACTGATACTCCCCAAAGTGTCATGTCCTCATGTGTACAATGGTCAGCTGAGGTCTATGTCCAGCATTGACCTTATTCTTACCCCCGTTGCACTTTTAGTCTTAAGTTGCACAATCACAATGATAAAAATTGGTTTCTCCAACCACAGGTTGGTGGTGATTTCCTTCTCTTTGTCACACCCAGCAGTGCAGGTGCCAAAGTGGTGCAAACTTTGTCCAGATGAGATCACGTCGCCCAGGTTTTCCTCATGGATGGACATCAAAACTTTGGCACTAGAGTTCGCCACACCATTCTGTAAAGACCCACTTACTTGGTGAATATTCAAAGCAAGCCCCATGTGCTAGGCATGACACCTCTCATAATGTCACTCTTGGGCTGCCTTGGCAGTCATTATAATCATGCTTGCAGAAGTGGACCACTCGGAGTCTAATGTCCCTCCTGCAGACTACAGCCCGACTTGGGATCACAAGTGGGCAGAGGTGTCCACTCGCCTAAATGCATGGTAAGGCAAACTAAACATCGCATTTGTGTACAGTACAAAGCAAAAAATATAACAGTGGGTGACATGTGCTCTGCCTAATTTTTCTGAATATTCTTCACATCATGAAAGAGCTTGGTTTGCACACAGATGAGGCGGCTGAACCACTCCGTTGCTGAAACTCCAGCCAAAGTGGAAATTGAAGTTTGAACTTTTACTCCAAATTGTATAAATCTGATCCAGTCAATTTGGCCAAAATTGAAAAATTTTGTTGAAAGTGCACATATCTGCACCATTTCCTAAAACCCAAAGTTAATAATTAATTTCTCAGGATGAACTCTGATACACTGTTTGCGGTGCACCCCACAGGAAATGTCCAGTTCCAGATGGGATTCCTATGTGTTCTATAAGAACTATTTTAGATATTTTTCCTCTTTGTTGCTTGCCCCAGTGAACCAGTGTTTGTTGCTAATGCGCCTCCTTCCTGAGGTAGAGGAGGCGTACACTAAAACGCTGTATAAGAAAGGGGATTAGCTGGACTAGGCCAACTTGCGCCTTATTCAATTAGTAACACAGATACTATATTTTTTACTAAAATTATGGCAACCGCCTATGGGATGTTGCTTCTCTTATTTAATCTCCTCTGAGTAATTTAGTTTCATTCCCAACAGTCTATATGGGACAACATACACAATGTAGCCAATGTCTGCCAATCCATGGCTACCAGAGTACTTGTTTTCTTAGACCAGCAGAAGGCTTATGACAGGGTCAACTGGGATTAACTCAAAAACTGCCTCCACAAGTTCCATCTTCCCCGTCGATTCATTAATTGGACAAAGTTATTGATGGAATCCGCCACAATGGCTGTGCGTGGCCTTGGATTCCTCACTGATGTGGTTCACCCTCAAAGGGGCCTCCGTTAAGGGGACCCTTTAAGCCCACTATTGTACAACTTCATCCTCACAAATTTTTACGCAATGTGAATGCCTGCCTTGCTGGTGTCCATGTGCAAGGCCAAGCACCAGTTAAGATGCTGGCAAGATGATGATTGTGTGGTTGGAGTGTCTAACAACTAAGATGCACGTGCGCTTGAGGCTACTAGCCAGGATTACTCCATGGTAAGTAACGATGCACCTAACGCCTCCAAACCAAAATTATTCTCCTCAGTCAGTTCCAAGCCCACTGGCCACCAGCACCCCATTACCAACCTGCTCCAGCAGCTAGCTCACGGGTTCACTTGCACCACTCACCCCATACTGCATCACTTGTACTCCCTTTCGTGCTAAGACTTACTGCTGGTCTGATAGCCATTTGGGTGTGTGGCTAGAGTTGTGAGGGTACGCCTTGTCAGTAATGGAGCACACATCCTTGGCAATGTCACTAAGCTCATCGCCGCCCTCAAAGCCCACAATACTACCCTCCCAGGTTGGGTTGTGCTTGCCAACTCTATGCTCCTGTCCAAAGTCTGATTGTGGCCCATGCTATCGCCTTTCACCCTCTTTTTTCACCTCTTTGTACGCCCTCCTACAAGGGTGGCTTTGGTTAGTTCGCCCACCACCAGTGCGCCTGGATGTCATATTTGGCCCTCTCCATAGTGGTGGTATGGGCCTGCTCACTTTGAGGCCCATGACTCCAAAATACTTGGCACCTGTATCGCTGCAGTCACCAACCCCAAACTCCAAGACCAACACTGGTCACGCGCAGCCAGCTTCAACTTTTCCCACGCCCTGGGCCTCAGCAATCCTACCCACCTCCATTCTCTGGTAAAAAACTTGCGTCACATCCCTCTGCTGCTGGTCCGCATGGAACGTCACCCCACTTCAAATGAATCCTCCTCTCCATGCGGAGCGCAGAGTGGAGAATTCACATCATTGGGCACACCGACCAGAGGGGTAATCCTACTCCCCGCTTCACACATGAAGTACAAGGCAAGCCGTTCTGAACAGTTTGATACCAAGGAGGTCCCCTATCATGGCCAGAGCGGATTATCTGGACATGTTGGACATCCCATACTCCCTAGAAACACAGAAAACATTTACCAATACATCCATCACCCTATTTTGCAGCCACAAGTTCTTCCCATGTGTGGCGCTGCTTGAAACGGGTATACTGTACTGCAGAGAGATCCAACGCATCACACTACTCATCTGTTGTGTGTGACCAATATGGGACTTTGGTACACCGCATGGGAGAGTGCCCATCGTCAAAAGCGATCTGGTGTGAGGTTCAGCGTCTCTTTTTCCAGGAGCAAACACAGACCTTCAGCCTATCTAAGAATATCTTATTCTTGTCAATAAATTCTCCGATATGACCTTCCCTCCAAGCCTTAGTGGTGGCAATTGCTATGTGAACTACCACATGGTTGTCCTGGATGCCATTTCAGGCTATACTCCCACCCACCAAGAAGCTGTACGCAGATTCCAATCGCACCTTTATGGACCACAATCAAGCATGGTTGATTAGATATCTACCATACCATCAACATCAGCTGGTCTCATCCTGGTTCCAGGTATGGTTCATCATTTCAGACCCTTTCCTTCATATGTGCTCATTAGTGGTGCAAGCCTCTACTCACGATAACACTCTTCCTTTATTTGGCCTTCCCACTGGCAACAGGAGACAACATTAGCTTCTCTGGGTTTCCTCTAGCGTATATTATTGCTTGATGATATTACATATAGGAAGTTTCCGCCTTATGGTTGGCCATACCCAAATAACATTTAAAATATAAAATTAAAAATTTAAAATCAAATATTCTGGTTCAGAGGAACAAATTTTTTACTTAACCAGTTAATATGTTCAGCAGTCCCCTCTTGGGAATTACCCAACATTCTGGAACTTATCCTATTGTTAGTAGGTTCATCGGCCCATATAAACATAGCGACTATTTCTCCTAAAATCCAAAACTTTAAGTATTAGTTATTGACCTTGTTCACTATATGACCATCAACAATGTTTTTCAGTGTATAGGCATCTGTTGCTATATTGGAAATAATCTCAAAACGACCCCACCATAGGGCGTTCAACTTGTTTCTTCTTCTAAATCCATGGGTATCATAATAGGCTACCTTGACTCCCACATGATACTCTTTTTAGATCTGGTTGATTTTTATCAACCTCTCTTAGCTCTGATTCTTTTTTCACTGCGATACTGAATGCCTGTAATTGCAATTTGATTATGATACTTACAACTGGGTTAGGTATTGCTCTGCACTCATCCCCAAAGATGGTTCATGGATAAGAAATACAATTGTTTTTAATGAGGCTCTTTGTCGATTCAAGATTGTATATGGCGTTTCCCTGTCGCTGTATGATAACTGATATTATATGCAAAGTGAACTGAACTAAGATCAGATCCCTAAGAAGAAGTTTTCTCCGCTACCATTTTTTTGCAGAATTGTGACTAGAGTTCTGTTAACACTTTTTACCATTACATTCATCTCTGGACAATTGGAAATAGTTGAAAACTCCTTGGATTCACATTATTTCACCAGTATTGGGATCACATAGGATGTAAAGTTGGTTCTGTTATCACTTAATACTTGTGGGCATCCATTTCAGTACACTACTTGGTCATATATGAATCTCGCCATTATTGCAGCACATTCACTGCTCAATAATTCATCTCAACCCTTCTAGTCTGATAGTCTATAATGATTATGACTTAGTTTAATCTTCAGTACTAACACTCTTGGGTACCATTACATCTATTGTCACTTTTCTTTCCCATTATTATCACTTTTAGTAACATGATTTTATGCAATTTCTCCAGGATTGACAATCAACCTGGAATATGAGCAAATTTGTCCGCAACAATACAAGTTGGGAAAAAGTGGCCAGCACAAAAGGCCTGAAGCCCTCCCAACCCGCTGGGAAAAACGCCACGGTGGATTGTTGACACACACCCTCCCACCAAAAAGGGTGAGTACAGCACTGTACCCGGAGCTTTGCAATTCTTGCAAAAAATGGGCGCATATACCAAAATTGAACACTCCCAACCCTTGTCCTCCCTTGAGCACGGCCTTAGAATTATGGTTGGCGATACTTCCCTTGAATCATGGGAAAAAATGGGGGAGGCCTTCTCCGCGATTTCTCCTGAACACTGTCTCAGTAAATTACAAAAATCTACACAGAGGATGGGTGGACGTTGGAGTCATGTCCATGGAAGAAGCAGCGGATGCAGCAAAAATTAAATTCTCTATAAAAATCAACAATGAAGACCACACCATCCACACAGTGCGCATGCAATGGAATGAGGCAAATGACCTATTCATTGTATTTGACTGACTCCCAAGCACCGTGCACCATAATATCCTCACGGATGAACTCTGCGGGGGCCTCAAAGGTTACAGAGTTATCAAACAGTTCGAATTCAAAAATTCCCCCTCCTGCCCCACCTGTGCACAGGAAAGGCAATAGCCATTATTGAACTGGATCAGGACGTGGCAGAGGATATCACCCTCATTCCCCGCACAGTGACCATCAACCTCCCTGATGGCAGCATATCTTGCCCCTTCCATATCACACCAGAACACACCCCACCTATCTGCAAATTCTGCTCAGCAATAGGCCACAAAGACCATGTGTGTCCCATCAAGTGCGGGATTGAAGCACCGGTTTTTTGTGAGGACAAAATGGATGAAACAAGCCCAACTTTCAGCAAAATTAAGGACTCCACTTTTGCCTTCTATTGGGGCGAAAGAGCTGATATTGCTTTGGTTGAGCCTGTCTCACACAAGGACCGCCGTCGTGCACAGACCACCCACAAGCAGGCTGCGAATTCCGCTGAGACCCAAACTCACACCACAATTTCCACGGAACAAATTCAGGCGGATGCCATGGCAGCACAGCGGAATAACCAATCATATCCTCCACATAAAACCCAACACAACCAAAATGATGAAATTTTTGGACACAACCAATCAAACACCTCCAAACAAGTGGGAGCAGATCCACTTTGCACCACTGGGGATCCTCCCAGCCAATCACATGTGATAGGCGATGATATGGAAGACCGCTTCAGCCAATCACAATGTGACAACACCTATGCACAAGACCCAACCACCCCAACTCCTAGTTTCTGCCCATCAAATCCACAGGCAAACGGCAAAAAAATTCTTTTAATGAGGCAAAAGCCAACCCACGCCAGACCCAAAATCCACGGAGTAATCCAAGCCAGAAGAAACCGAACAATGCCAGCACCAAGGCTGCCAACCAACACACTGGAACAAATCTGGCTAGTTGACCCCATACTCGCAGTATGACTTGCGATAAGGAACTGGGTGACCTCAGTGGGTCACCCCAGCGTTCCTGATGTGCAGACTACCGCAATCAACATAGGGACGCTCAACATCGCGGGAGCCAAGGCCCCCACGTCCCAGGCCAAAAAAATGGCTTTCCTGCGCAATATCCCCACGGACATCTTGGCTATCCAAGAACCCCACTGTCCACCAGGGGAGGAGGAGACATGGTCAACCATGCTCCTTCTGGCAAAATCCTTTTGGACACACCATTGTGCTATGTAATTCAAACAAACTGTAACCTTCCAGTAAAAATCCAAAGCACATCCTCCCACCTGGAGGGACAGCTGCTCCTAGCAAACCTCGAGTGGAATGGAGAGAATTTTGCCATGGCATGAATGTATGCCCCAAATGAGTCAAATGACCGCCAAAATTTTTTTTCCAATATCCTCTCAATCCATTTCTCCAAGGCAACATTTTTTGCAGGAGATTTCAACTGCTGGCTTAACACCAATACTGACCGCTGGCCCAAGTCTAAGGTTATATTTCGCGGCCACACAGAACTACGCATACTAAAGGCAACATTGGGCCTATGTGACACCATTCCTAAACAAGCCCCCACCCTGACCAACATGACGAGGCTTCACCACAACAATAACCAGCTGGTCTCAATGACCCAGATTGACCTGATGCTCGCCCCTGTAGACTTCTGGCACCAAGTATCAAACTTTACAACAACAATTATCCCTTTCTACAACCATCAAATGGTCTCAATAGCGATATCATCCTCAGAAAATACAAAAAACCACAAACCTGGCACAGAGTTCACCCAAGCACCATCCACCTTACGGAGCTTAAACTTTGGATTGAGATGGTGCTAACAACACAGCAAGAAAGACAAACACCTGATGGGAATCCTATTGCTGAGTGGGAAATATTCAAGGATCGTGCAACCAAAAAAGCCTGCCACCTAAACTCCAAAAAAACAGCTGCAATGTCCGCGACAATCAACAAGGCTATCAGACAGCTTCAACACTTATAAAACAACACACCTCGTGAGGGATACATCCCCCAATGGGGCTGCCTGTGGTTCCAGCTATCGACACAGGTAAGCTCCCTCTTTAGGAAACACCAGCATTACACTGAAGTATGCTATAAATCAAAATACATTTTATCTGGAGAAACTAACACGGCCCAATTTTTCCGCCGTTTTAAACCAATTTCAACATTGGCAACCTGCACACAGGTCTGCCGAGCAGATGACACAATGGCATCTACACCATCAGAAATATCAGCTGAATTACACCAATTTTACACTGACCTGTACACGGCAGATTTTGCATCACCTAACGAAATTAATTAAATTTCTATCATCCGCTATTATTGATACTATAGCTGGCCAACCAGACCTTGCAGCACCCATAACTAAAGATGAACTATGGGAGATAATAAGATCAACCCCACGCAACAAGTGCCCTGGGCCTGATGGCCTTCCATATGAATTTTTTCAAAAAATATTTTAAACATATTGCACCAATACTACTGGCAACTATGAATAAGTGCCTGGAAGACACATCCCTTCTACCTGGTGGCCAAGACGCATACGTGGTCACACTATTCAAAAAAGTAGACCAGGCAGATCTAAACAATTGGCGCTCAATTGCTCTCACCAATACCGACACTAAAATACTAACTAAAATTTTAGTTAAACGTCTGGGTTGCATTGCTCAGGCAACCCTCTCCCCCATCAGTTTGGCTTCTTCCCAAATCGCTCAATTTGGGATAACATCCACACAATTGCCAACATATGCCAAGTTAACCCCACAGGCGCCCTTGCTTTCCTGGACCAAAAGAAAGCATATGGCTGAGTGCACTGGGGTTACCTAGAACAGTCTCTAAATGCTTTCAACCTACCACCCCGCTTTATAAAATGGGCGCTCCTCCTAACGCGCTCAGCCAGGTATACAATTAGAGGACCATGTTTCCTAACTGACACCAACACCCTCAAAGGGGCCTTAAACAAGGTGGCCCGCTTAGCCCCCTACTATACTTTTTTACCCTTGACCCTCTCCTCCGCATTGCAAACTCAAAGCTCACTGGAATCAGGTTGGAGGGACAACTACCAACCAAAATGCTCCTCTTTGCTGATGACTGCGTTGTTGGAGTCTCAGGCAACAGGGATGCCAGGGCGATCGAGCACATTATTCACCAGTATGAGTCAGTGAGTAACGCCATGATGAACAAACAGAAAACAGAGGTAATTGTTATGGGCAAATTTAGTTTGAACTGAGCCTCACCCTCCCACCACCACACAAACCAACCAACCACACATCCACCCACACAACAACGATCCAAGCCAGTAAAACCACTGTGTTTACCCTTTGCACACCACCCTGCCACCAACCCAGTCCATCATCTGGGCATATGGCTCGAAACTGGTGGATATGCACTTGACATCATAGAAACCAACATTTTGGACAACATCACAAAAAAATGACATGTATGCGGAGGAGTAAAGCCAGCCTAACCGGAAGAGTTGTGTTAGCCAACTCCCTGATCCTATCAAAGTTATGGATTGCTGCCCACACGATCCCCTTCTCCGCCAATTTTACCAACACAGTCTACAAGCTCCTGCAGAACTGGCTATGGTCTAAATACCGTGCACCTGTCAGGCTGGAGATCATGTATGGCCAATGGAAGAGAGGCGGGATGGGGCTGCTCAACTTTACGGAAAGAGCTACACAAATCCTAGGATCATAGATAGCCTCCACGACGTCACCCAACCCACCATCCCCCCACTGGGCCAAGGCAGCCCAAACCAATTTTGCAAGGGCACTACATCTGAGGTCCCCCTCCAACCCAGAGACCCTGATGAAGTACCTTGTAACACACCCAAACGCCACCGGACCACACAACACCAATTGGTATTTCAAACGCATCCTATACAACCTAATATGAGGGGATTGGAGCTTCTCCTATGCACAGAAATCCGAAGACAATCACCCTCAAACTGGATATGTGCAACTCCACAGAGGACAAACGGTGTCTAACGTACCTGCCCCATTACCACCCTTCCCTCTGTACAGGATTGACTACCTAGACCACCAAGACGTCCCATATGACTTGAACACCCAAAAACAGGTGTGGAACCTCGTCACCTGCCCCCTCCAATCCCCACAAGTGTGCTCCACAATGTGGCGATACATGCGCCATACATATAGAACAGCCGACCGTACTTTCTCAATGTTCAAGACATGCGCCATCTGTTGCGGACCCAACACACTAGCGCACCACCTGGAAGAGTGCCCGCCATCTGCGCATATCTGGGCCAACGTGATGCACCTGTTTCAACAATCACCTACAACCAAATTCCGACTATCCCGCGATATCATGGCACTTAACATGGCCTCACCTATCCCCCAGACACTGAGGGCTCTAATTGTGTGCATTGCAATATGGTCCATTCACACAATTACCCTTGACGCCTTCAACGGGATCTTCCACAATCTCAACCAAGCCATCATCAGGTTCCACAACCATTTGGCTGACCATTTTCAAGCCTGGCTTTTCGGCTCACTCCAACACAAATGGAAGAAATGGATGAGCACCTGAATTCCAATCTGGTTCCTTCGTTATGACATTGAAAACCTCACAGTCTTCATAGGCGGTAGACCCTACTAGCTCATGAGTTGCCATGCCACTCAAGGTCTAGCCACCCACCACCCGTGGCCCCCCAGCCACACCAAAGTGTGCCAAGTCGTATCTTTTGAGTTCCTTTGTTCTGCGCTCTCTTCCCATTTCTGTTTTCCACTTTCCCTGCTCCTACATATCAGATGTGTCTGTCCCCTGGTCGGCCATCCTCTTATTAATAAGAATACATCTATTGTCACTGTGTGCCAAGTGTACCCAGGGTGTACAAGATGGTATCACATCACATTCTTATGCAGCTTGTGGAGTTGACATTCTATACAGCAGGCATATAATCGGCTGCATCATAATTGTTTGTTTCCCATCAATAATACTGGCATAAATGATCCATGGTTTTTTAGGCCACCACGCCCAATGACTTTATGTGCATCTTGAATAATCTCTGCTCATTATGACAGTTTAGGAAATAAGCACCATTTTCCATCAAACAACTTATATAGTTGCTCACTCTTCCTCTTGGTATTTTCCATCGTTTTCCTCAGTGAATTTTGAGTCTCTTGGGGTTCATCACCAATATTTCCTTTGATCATCCAATGAAATAATCCATTCACTTGATGATACACGATTGAATGGCAGGTAATCTCAATAGTCCATCAGCATTCTGTTGTGCTGCTCCTGCTTAGTGTATAATTTCAATACTATATGCTTGTAGTTTTAGAGCCCATCATGCCAGTTGTCCCTCATTATTTAAGATTATGTAACCAGCGTAAATGTGAGTGGTCAGTTACAACCTTGAAGTGTGTCCTATACGTATACACTCAAAATTGTTTACATGCTTATAACACTGCAAAGCACTTGCACTCTGTCATGGTGAAGTTACTTTCTGATGGTGTCATTTACTACCCACATATGCCACCTAATGCTATGTTGTAATTTTGGCGATTCCCTATATATCCGCAGAAGGGTTTTTCGCACAGGGTTACACTAACTGAACAATTGGTCTAAAAACAATATGGATATCGTTGGTTCCTAAAAACACTTGTAAACAAACAACTTAAATGAAAGGGGAGCAATCTTACCCATTATACTTCTTTATTTAAATATAATAATCTCAGCGGATCTTTTCTAGTCCGCTCCTTCTTACTTCCTTCTTTCTTCCTTCTAAAAACCTCCTCTTGTCAATCCTCTCATCTCGCTAATATACCAGTGACCTCAGTTGGTACCAACTCTTCCACTTAATTTATTCGTTCCACTGTATTCTTATTGATTTTGGATCGCTGTTCTTCAATTCTTTATCGCCCTGATTTGAAGCAATCCAATTTATATTTTGGTGAATGCCGACATCGCCTTATTGCCCTATTTTGAAGGCTATCCAATAATGACCTGTTATAACCCAATGTCGCATCATCCTAAGGCAATTGAATACTTATAGCTCTGAAACATCCTCAGCTGATTTTGTCAATTGACTCTTTGGCAGAATTCCTCCAATGATTCGTTGGTCATAAGTGTGGCTTGTCATACAGTCATATAGATTTGTGACATTACCCCCTTTACTGGATGATAAGCTGTACATCTCTTTTTTCCTTCAATGTTATGTGAACCATTGCGCGCCAACAACCACGGGTCCATGATTTCAATTTCTTCTTCCATATGTGGCTTGGTGCGGAGTTTCCCAACCCAGGCCAAATCTTCTTCCCCAGTTTCCTCTTCCCCCAGCTGGTGAGGATGAAGCTGATGTGGACCTCGCAACCATTTTAGCCCAGGAAGAGCTCCTTTTCAAATTCGTCAGCCATTTGGCTTCCTGGCGCACCCCCTTCAGGGACATATATCCTCAGTTACACTGGGGAGGGGAGCGGAGCCAAGGACCTCTATATAACAAAGTGGCTCAGCTCCTGCCAAGCATCTTTAGTTGCCTAGTGCTTCCGTCTCCTGATGGGCCTCATCCCACAGCTCTTTCTGTTCAGTGGATGCTGTGCTTTGTGCAGTGGGTGATAGCCAGCTGGTTGGGGTCCTTTCCTCATGCTCCTACCCACTTCTGGTCCCTGGGGTAAACTTCCACAACAACTGGCTATCTCACCTTCACTCTGGGGTCACCGCAGCATTCAACACCCTCAGAGTCAATGATAATCGCATCACTTTCCCATCGTGGCGCTCTTAGGTAACTTAATTTTGCATCCCGCAACTGCTTTAGGGTCAGGAATATAGCTGCACCAGGCAGCCCTTGAGTGGGCCTGGTGAGTGGCATTCACTGCAACTGCTCCTTTTCTGATGGTGTATCCGAGCATGAAGGATTTCTTGTAGATTGTCTGGTGCTGGGCGCAGCCTTTTCCCTTCAAGCTGGAACTCACCTGCTTACTTGCCAGCCCTTATGACTCTGACCCCCTCTACTTGCTTACTTGTTGATTTCCTGGGACCATCAATGCATGTGGCTGCGGGCTTTGCTCCTAGTGGGTCAAGAACAGTTTCAACTCAATCAACCAGCCATGCGCTTACCACATCGCCTGTTGCCATGGAACCCCAATCCATCCTCCTCTTCTAGTCATGCCGCACCAGCCTCCCCTCCTTGGACTAGCGCAGTGGCCCCTGAGTGGACGTCAGCCCCCTCGCTCTCACCTCAGCAGCCTCTGCCTCCACCCCAACCCCAGAAGAGTCCATAGAAACCACAGCACCCTCGAAGCGGCAGAAGAAGATTTGAAGGTCCCATCAGGCAAAACAAAAGGAACAATGTAAGAAGCCAAAAAGATGGGAAGATGAAGTCATTAAAGTCAAAGACCTCCAGCAGCAACCCCAAATAAACATAGTTAAAACTCACTTAAGATATTTTTATACAAACAACAGCATTTGTCTTTTTGTTTTGTTTTTTTCTTTTTCTTTTTGTTTTGTTCTTTTTTGGAGAGGCTCTATTGCTGATTATATGGCTGAAGGAATTTTGCATGCACTCAATTTATAATCTGACCACTCATGGGATCCTTAATAGTATAAGCAGCAGCACCCGTTTTTTCTATTATCTAGAACAGCCCAATCCAAATAATCATGAGCTTGTGCTTCTGCCCAAACCAGTGCTGATCATGGAATAGCACCATATCTCAATCTTTAGCTGTGCTAGGCCACTTCGCCGTACCTGATTGGCAGCCTGGTTTTTGATTTTCTTGACTAAGCTGAATAAGTACGCTTCAGTTTGTAATTTAATCAGCATATTTGCTAAGGTGGTTTAATAGCGTTGCAGATCCATTCCGCCAGTGTTCTCTACCCAGGCATATAAAAGTGCAGGAAGAGCGGAGTGCCATCCATAAAGCAATTGGAAGGGTTTTTCAGTGGCAGAATGGTAGCTAATATTGTAGGCGAACACTGCGGTGGAAAGGTTGATACTCCAATTGGAGGGCCTATCTGTAACCAACTTCCATATTATATTCACCAGGGTCCCATTGACCCGTTAAACCATTCCGTTGGACTCAGGGTGATATGGGGTTGTTAAAACCCCGTATATGGCCATCATTTTATTGAGCTTGGGAATTTTGTGAGAGGTAAAATTAGTGCCATTGTTGGTAAGAATAAACTGTGGGCAGCCATGACGCTGAATGATGCATTCCATTACAAACTTAGCCACAGTAACTGCCCCCATATCCCAAATGGCCCGCGCATCAACCCACCGGGTCAAGTGGTCAATTGCCACCAGGATATACTTAGACCAGTTAGCTCCAGTCAGCAGAGGTCTCACAACATTGATCAAGACTGTATGCCAAGCAAAGTGAGGTTTCACTAACTGGTATGAAGTCTTCTGCTGGAACGGCTTTTCCACCTGGCACTGATGGCAGCAGGACAGGGTCTCAAGTATGTCAAATTGCATGCTTTCCCAATAATAACGCGGCCCAAACAATTCAAGACTCTTTTGGACTCCATCATGGCCAACTGCTTGGTGTGCGCTCAGGATAGTATTTGGTCTGGTAGAAGGTCTGGGGATATTCATGGTATTGTACCCTATTCGCTTATATAATTTCCCATTTTTTGAAACATATTGGTCCTGAGTCCGTCTAGTAACTTGATAACTTGAGGCAGTTCATCATCAACTTTCTGCTGAGCATTTTGGCAAACATTATGTTGCTTAATTCCACCGTAACTGCAATTGTTAGCAATCTTAAAAAATTTGGCGTTTTGGTGTTTTGCTCCTGGTTGATGGAGAATTTTGGGTCATAAGTTTGCAGCTTAAGAGCCCATTGGGCTAGCCGCCCCTCAGGCTCTTTCAAATTCTGCAACCAGTGCAACGATGCATGATTCGTTACAACCTTAAGCTTTACTCCGTGCAAGATGACTCAAAACGCCTATATGCATAAATCACCACTAAGTACTCCTGCTAGGTTACAGTGTAATTTTGTTCATGGCAATTCAAGCTATGACTTCAGTATGCCACGAGGTGCTCATCCCCCTTATTATCCTTCTGAGACAGGACCGCCCCAACAGCAGAAAGTGATGCATCTGTCTGCACTATAAATTTTTTTTTATAATTAGGGTAGCGCAACATGGGCGCACTAATTAGTGCTCTTTGAAGTGTATCAAAGGCGCATTGGCACCGTTCCATCCATTTAAACATGGCATCCTTCTTTAATAGCTCAAACAGCGGACCTCCAATGCAACTTAAATTGGGTATGAAGTGTTGATAATAACCCACCATCCCCAGAAACACCTGAATGTCCCACTTACTAACTGGCTTAGTCATCTTCTGAATAGCCTCCGCCTTAGTGGGTTGGGGTCTTAGCCCAGTCATATCCACCACAAAACTGAGGTGCTCCAGCTGATCCTTGAAGAAGTGGCATTTCTGGGGCTTGATATTAATATTGGCCTCAGCCAGTTGGTGAAATACCTCTTTCAAATGGTTAAGGTGCTCAGTGAACGTGCAAGAGAAAACATTAGTATCATCGAGGTACACAAGAACACATGACAGCTTCAGATCACCCAGAATGGTGTCCGATGCTCGTTGGAATGTAACTAGGGCATTACATAGCCCTTGCGGCATACAAGTTGGTTGGAAAAGCCCTTTTGATGTGATTATGGCGCATTCTTCTTGTTCCACCATGTGCAACTCAATTTGCCAATAATTGGATATCAAATCCATTGTTGAGAAGTAGCGAGCTCCACCTAACTGATCCAGCGCATCATCAATCTGTGGTAGAGGTATGAGTCTTTTTTGGTAATACTATTGAGCTTCCGGTAGTAATTACTAAGCGGTTAGTACCATCCTTCTTTTTAACAATTAGATCAGGCGAAGCCCATGGACTCTTAAGTGATTTGAGCATAACCTGCTCTAGCAGCTTGTCAATCTCCTTGGTGACAACCTCTTCAGCTGCCATTTTTTTTGGATTGGCCAAGACCTGATTGGGGATGATCCCCAGTGTCTAGCTGATGAACAACCTCCTGAGCACACCCTAAATCATGATAGTCAACAGCAAAAATCTCTTTGTATTTTTGAAATAAAGCTTCCACTTAATCCTTATGGTCTTCTGATAACACCATTAATTTCTCCCATGGTACAACCGCCATTACACTGAGATGCAGTTCTATGGGCAGACCAAAATCATCTAGAGACCCAAAATTTTGAGCCTGGTTGAGCTCCCCAATCAGGTTCTAATGAAGATATGCTATAATCTGATGCCGGCGGCTTTGAATTGGTCTGTTCTGAAGATATGCTATAAATAACTTGATTTCCCCATGGCCCAGAAATATGATGCCTGGAGCCACGTGAGGCTCAAACCACAATTGCTGATAAGGCCCAGTGATCTCCCTAGAGCCCAGCTGGCACTTCCACCTCTAACTCAGTGTCTACTATTACTTGTTGTCCAGAGGGAATGGATATAGTTCCAGCTTCTTTAAGCGGTAGCCCTTGATATTTGTATATCTGATGGGGAAGGGCCTGAGTTTTCCCTTTTAATTGATGATAGCGCACTGTAATCACCCCATTGCTGTAGGCAAGGTTGATTTGTCCATATACACCAAGCCCTTCAGCACTCCGCTGGAGGTAAAATAAATTGGGATTCGCTGTCCCAAAATGGCGAGGGTCTCTTCCATCATGTTAACGACAGCCCCTAGTGTCGCATAATGGAAGTCCCAATCAACAGATTGTAGTTGCTATTTGGTAATACTACCACCGGAGCCACAAAAACAACGGATCTAAATCACAAGGGAATTGCGCTATATGCTCCCTCAAAGACCGTGGTTTCTGCTCCAGCGGTCCCATAAACCATTGGGTGGTCTATGTAAGGGTTTAAAGACAACTTCGCCCCCAACTTAGTGGAGACAATGATAAAAGGAGCGCCCATATTATTTAAAGCTCATACTCAGTTTTTGGCTACCACAATGTCACAGTATTTGCGCTCCAAGTAAGATGAATGCCAGCTATTTACTATGTGTACGTTCAGCGGTTCACGTTTGCCCAGGAAACTTATAATACCCACACTGACTTTAGGGTACCCTGTTATAATAGCGTCCACTGGAAGGGCGACTTCTAATCCTCTTAGAGACAACGCATCTGCAAACGGTTCTAGCTGGTCTGACTGACTTTGGTCAAAAATATGACAAGAGTAAGGCTTCAGTTGCTCCAAAAACCCTTTTGTCCGCCATTTCTTTGGGTTCTGCTTGAGTCAGCACATTTACTCCCCCGACTGGCTGTTGGTAGAGGAATGTATCGTCATACTGGGAAGCTTCTGATTCAATTAATACAGTAGATTCAAATGAGACGTATGACTTTGAGATAGCAGAAGTAGAGTGTCATGTCTCTACTCCGCTCTGACTTTTCCTGACAACATTGATCCTGTTATACATAAGGGATCTGTCAATTGGGGCACCATTGTCCTATGTGCCCAGGGTGACTGCAATTAAAACAACTTACCCCATAGGGCCTACGTCTGTGCTAATATAAGTTGGCCCACTTGGAAGGTTGTTCCAAAGATGTTCGGCGTAACCAGACCTACATTGGTAGAACGCCTGCTGTCAATCAGTGTATTTAGGGCCAAAGTGGTTTTTGGCCAGTGTCAATTGGCATTTATGGAATGGATGTTGGACTGCAGTAAGTAACCTGGTGGAACCTGCACTGACCGTTTGATTCCCCCCACAGGATTAGGGTTGGCAATGGTGACAGTGTGAATCTGTTCAATATTGGTTGGAGGGAAAGTTACAGCTAAGCGACGTAAAAATGAACAAGTTAAAGAAGAGGTACATCATACTCAAAAAAAGGGGCCATGACACTGTAAAGCTCAGGGTATGAATTCACCACAGAGGACATTGCAATGCACACATCGACCTCAGATAAATCCCTGCCCCAATCAACACATGAGCATCTGCCATAAATCGCTCAGCGAATGTGGTGAGGGTCTCATTTTACTGAAACCTGATGATCAAGAACTCAGCTCTCCTTGCGACATCTTTGAAGTTCTGCCAAACAACCGTAGCACTGTCTCCTTGACTTCTTGGTATGTAACGGAACTATCTGGAAGGTAGCAAATGACTTGATCAGCACTCCCAACAACCAAGGTGGAGATCAACAGTTTCACCCTTTGCCATTCTAAGGTTCCTTCAGTTGCAAACTCAAATCATCAAAAGAACCCATGAATATTTCCTTTGAAATCAAATGGCAGCAGCTTATCACTGAAACCTCTCCTGGAGAAGCTCATCTTGGTTTTTGAGCACAGTATCCAATGCAAGTTACAGCTCCTCATATGGAACGGCTCAGCGTTTCATGCAGATTTCTTATCAAAAAACCTGGATGCGACATAGCAGGCAACCAGTTTAATTATTTTATAACTAATCAATGGGCCCCTGTAATGAGCACCACTGTTGTAATTTCAGCAATTCCTAAATATCCTCCGAAGGGTTTTTCACAAAGGGTTACACCCACTGAACAATTGGAACAAATGATATGGAGATCGTTGGTTTTTAGAACACTTGTAAAGAAACAACTCTAATGAAAGGGGAGTAATTTCCCTAAAAAACTTTTTTATTTTATTATCATAATCTTGGAGGATCTCTTCTAGTCTGCTCCCTCTTACTTCCTTATTTCTTCCTTCTAAAAACCTCCTCTTGTCAATCCTCTCATCTTGCTGATATACCAGCGACCTCAGTCAGCACCAACTCTTCCACTTAATATATTCATTCCGCCATATTCTCATTGGTTTTGGCTTGTTGTTCTTCAATCCTTTATCGCCTAATTTGAGGCAACCCAATTTATCTTTTTTCAAATGTTGACATCACCTTATCGCCCTATTTTGAAGGCAATCCAATAATGACCTTTTATAACCCAATTTCGCCTCATCCTAAGGTATTTGTGTATGTATAGCTCTGAAACATCCTTGGCAGATTCTGTCCATTGAATCTTTGGCGATATCCTCCGATGCTTTGTTGGTCATAATTGTGGCTTGTCAACCGGTCATATAGATTTTTGACATGCTCTTTCCTGTAATCATTTACTTGACTAAATTTGGTAATGATTGCCATTAATGAGGCATCATTCTGAATAATAAATTCCCAATTGAAGTTTGGGTAACTTACAGAACCAGACATCAGGTATAAATTAGCTCATCAAACGCTTCTTGGGCCACCTCATTTCACATGAATCATTTTTCATATTTTTCAATAGTTGGATATGGATTAGCAATCTAGAAAAATCCTTGATAAATTAGAAATATTAGCTGACCATCCAAAGAAAGACTTGTATGTCCTGGACGCTCTTTGGTATCAACATCAGCTGATGGCATTTATTTTCTGCAGTTGTGGTTGCAATCTGCCTGAGTTTATCACAAAACTCAAGTATTCAAGGTCTATACTAAAGAAAAATGGCATTTTCTTGGCTTAATTCTCATGTTTGCCATTGCTAGGCATTTGAACACATCCTCTAAGTGCTCAAGGTGATCACTGAATGTCCTGCTGAATACATTAATATTATCTATTTTTTTAATTTTATTTGAGGTGAGCTGACCTTAGTACAAATATACTGCACTGATAGGAGGTATAGGGAGTAGGAAGCGAAAATTTAGGAGTGGAGGACAAAACCCAAATACTTGAGGTAAAACCTTCCTGTGCATTTTATGATAGGCCAGGATTACAGGATCTAACTTCACTAATTCGCTTGGTCAAATGAGGCACGGTGTGCAAATCCGCATGTATTGATATCCTCATGGCACAGAAATGCAATTTCCGCTATGATAGGATTTGAACCTGCATCATGAGGGGAGATAGTGGGACGCCCATCCTGACTATGCCACACACCCTTACCTTGATATCATCTAATTATACCAAAATGTAAAGCAACATTAAATCACTCAGGATAAATCCATTATGCTCTGGAAAGTCACCTAAGCATAACACAATCCCTGGGGAATTCTCGTCAGCCGGTATAATCCTTGTGCAGTGATTATTGCACCTTTCTTGATCCTCTTTTGGAAATTCATCTGACAATAACCTGAGATCAAACACATTGCTAATCTAATACTTGGCTTCCCCTAGATGTTCAAGTGAATTGTCAATCCTCAGCAGTGGATAAAAGTCCATCTTGGTGATTTTACTTAATTGGTGGTAATTGATCACCAAGCAATTTGTCCATATTTTTATTTACATTAAGTCTCAGACTAGCCCGTAGACTTGATGATTGTATGAGGATCTCATGCTCAACCAGTTTGCTGATTTCCTCACTAACTACTGCTTCAAAAGCCTTAGACCAGCGGACAGATCTCATTCATATTGGAAGATATTCCACAGTGTCAACCTTTTGGATCACATTTTAGTGCATCCAAGGTCATGGTCATCCTAGGAAAATATCACCCAGTGTTCCTTGAATAGTTAAAGAACTTCCTCCTGCTGTGATTCTGATAACTCAGCCAGTTGCTCATGATTATCCAGTATGAATGCTTTTGGAAGCATCCACCAGTAATCCCATATAAGTTAACGTTCCAAACTCATGGAAATCTCTAATTTTGGCTATAAGTATAAAGCATGCAAAAATGATGACATAATTTTTCTCCATTTTCATCAGTTCATTGCTAAGATTAGCCAGTAACACTTTTATTTCGCCATAGCCTGGCATTATAATCTTCAACGCAAACCATGGCTCTAGATTAGATTTAATTCATGGAGCAACAACTTGCTCTTACAATTGCCCCAGAATTTCTAGAGTTAACCCTGTGTTATTTATTCCACAGGAAACAAAAATCTTTGATACATTGATAAAAACACTTGTTCTTAACTAATTTGGGTGCGCTAATTTCATATCTGAAGTTAGTTTTTCTCTTCGAGCTACATTTTTTTGCAATTCATTTTTTGCAATTTTTCACACTAATGTAAATTTTTTTAAATTTTTCAACATTTATCTTAGCTTACAAATGTGGGATATCATCTTGGTCACCTTTTGAGTTATAATATAAGTCATTTAAACGCAAAAAAATGCATAATGGCATAAAATTATGCATACAGTTTTAAAATGCAAAGAGATTGTTATGTTTTATCAGTATATCTAAGATATGCCAAAAGTGGTTTTCACAGGGTTAAGCCCACTGAGCATTAGGATCAAAGATATGACGATTGACATCGTTTTTGACGTAATAAACTTTTTTTTAAATATGAAACAAATGCCCTACATACACTCTTTTATTTAAGTTAATATATGTAGTGGATCCTCATTGTTCTACTCGCTCTAAATTACTAACAATCCTCCTCCTTCAATTCTCTGGTTTTTCTTATATCTCAGCATTTCTGTCAAAACCAACTATTTTTCTTAGACCATTTTTTCCGCCGTAGTCTTATTGATTCTGGCAGATCTTTATTCATCAAAATTCATGATTGCCTAGTTTGAGGAAATTTTAGCAATTATTTGTCATACATTGACATATCCTGATCACCTTATTTGGAAGCAATCCAATAACCATTCATTATAACCCAATATCACCTCATCTCAAGGTGTTTGAATAACTATAACTCATAACATGATTGGCAGATGCTACCCATTATGCCATAATGACTTAGGGCTCATCGTCCAGTCATATCAGAATCATGACATTACCCACCTTTACTGGACTATAAGTCTCCTATTTTTTATATGCCTGAAGGAACTTTGCATGACTCAGTTGATGATTTGTTTGCTTGCAGGGTCCTTAATGGTGTTGGTGTCGACGCCCATCTTTTCATGTCATCTCAAATGGACCAATCCAGATTCTGTCCAACTTGTGTTCCTGCTCAAACCCATGATGGTCATGTAATAAAACCACTTCACCATTTTTAAACTGAGATAAGCTGCCATGAAGCACTTGATTGCCAGCCTGATTCTTAATCTTCTTGGCTGAGCTGCATGAGTATGATTTGTTCTACAGCTTGATCAGTGTGTCCATTAGGTTAGTTAAATAACAGTGGTGATCCATTATTCTGGTATCTTCTATACAAGCATAAAGCAGTGCAAGAGCAGGGTGTCATCCATAAAATAATTAAAAGTGCTTTTCCGTGGTGAAAGATAGCTAATGTTTTATGCAAAAACAGCGGTGGAAGGGAGGGAACTCCAATCAGAAGAACAAACTGTCATCAATTTCTGTAGTATTTTCACCAAGGTTAATTAACATGCTCAATAGTCCCATTAATTTCTGGGTAATAAGGGGCCATCAAACCTCATGGATAGCCATCAGTTCGTTAAGCTTTGGTAAAATATGAGAGGGAAGTTTGTTCCATTGTCAGTAAGGATGAACTGGGGACAGCTGTCTAACTGAATTATACACATCATCACAAACTTAGCCACCATGATAGCCCCAAATTACATATTCTTGTGCCTCAACCCACCTGGTCAAGTGGTCAATTGGCACCAGAATATACTTGGGACAATTTTCTTCAGTTGGAAGAGGGCCCACAACCTAAATAGAATTTGTATGCCAAGCAAAGTGAGGTTTCACTTGCCGAGGGAAAGTCTTCTGGCAGAATGGCTTTTCCACCAGGCACTGGTGGTAGCAGGAAATGGTTTCAAGCATGTCAAATTACATGATTTCTCAGTAGTACTGAGGTAGCAACAATTCCAGGGTCTTACTTACTACACCATTTCCAACTGCTCTGTGTGCACTCATGATAATGTTGGGTCAGGCGGATTGCCTTGGAATGTTTATTGTATTGTTCCCCATCCACTTGAGCAACTCACCATTTTTCTAGAACGTATTGTTCCTTTTTTCATCTAATAATTTGATAACTTGAGGCGGTTCATTGTCATACTTTCCACTGAGCATTTTGTTGAACATTATGTCACTCAGATCTGCCATAACTGCAATTGTTGGTAATCTTGACAAGTAATTAGCGTTCTGTTGTTTTGCTTCAGATCAGTGGAGAGTTTCAAAGTCAAAAGCCTGCAGTTTGAGAGCCCATCAGGCTAAACACCTTCAGGCTCATTGAGGTCCAGCAACCAGCGTGACAAAGTATGATCCGTTACAACTTTGAACTTCACCCATGCAGTACACTCTATATTGCTTATATGCATAAATTTCTGCTCAGCACTCCTGCTCGGACACTCATATTGTTATGCTCATGGCAGTTCAGGCTCTGATTGCAATACAACGGGGTGCTCCTCCCCCTCATCGTCTTTTTGGAATAGGACCGCCCCAATGGCAGAAATGGAGGCATCCATTTGAATGATGAACTCTTTAGCAAAGTTTGGATATCAGAACACTGGCGTACTGATCAGCGCCATCTAAAGGGTTTCAAAGGACTATTGACGGCGTTTTGTCCATTTGAACACGGCATCCTTCTTTATTAGCTTAAACTTTTTACTTCCAATACAGCTAAAGTTAGGGATAAAGCGGCAGTAGTAGCTGACCATCCCTAAAAACAATTGTACATCACGCTTACTTGGCGTAATATATTTTCGATATCCTCCACTTTGGCTGGTTGGGACTTCATCCCAGTCGCATCTACCACAAACCCAAGGTATTCCAGTTAGTCCTTAAAGCAGTGGCATTTATGGGGCTTAAATTTTGATGTTGGCCTCCGCCAGAAAGTGGAAGACCTCCTCCAGATGGGTAAGATGCTCAGGGAACATATCTAAAAAACATTGATATTGTCAAGGTATATAAGGATGCACAACAGCTTCAGGCCTCCAAGAATAGTGTCCATGGCCCGTTGAAACATATCTGGGGCATTACACAGCTCTTGGGGCATATGGATCGGTTAAAAAAGCCCCTGGACGTGATAGTGGCGTATTTCTCCTGTTCCGCTGCAGGAAACTCAATTTGCTAATAACTGGATATTAAATCCATCGCTGATCAGTAACATGTTCTTATAATAGATCCAAAGCATTGTTGATCCGCAGCAAGGGTTATGAGTAATTCTTGGTGATACTATTGAGCTTCTGGTAATATATTACTATGCAGTTGGTGCCATCCGTCCTTTTTACAACAAGAACAGGCGAAGGCCATAGACTTTTTGATGGTTCAAGCATCCTTTGATCAAGAAGCTTTTTTATTTTCTCAGTAACTACTTCTTAAGCTGCACTTGATCAGCGGATTGGCCAGGACCTGATGGGAGGATGATCCACAGTGTCTATTTGATGGACCACCCCCGTTTGCACCCCTAAATCATGATCATCAACAGCAAAGATCTCCTTGTATTTCTGAAATAAAGCTTCAACCTGATATTTCTGGTCTTCTGATAACCCTATTAAAAATTCACGTGGCACAACTGCCATTAGACTGAGCTGCAGTTTGATGGGCAGACCAAATTCATCCAGTGAACCAAGCTCATGAACTTGGAGGACCTCATCAACTAGGATCATATGTAAATACGCCACAATTTGGTGCTAGTGTATTTGCATTGGTTCGTTCTGGAGATTACTACCAAGCCCATGATCTCCAATGTCTTGGGAGTATAATGCCTGGGCCACGTGAGGCTCAAGCTGTGATAGCTGATAGGGCATAATGACCTCCCCATAAAGCCAAGCTGGCACTTTTTACCTCTAACTCAGTGTTTATTATTACTTGGTGTCCAGAGGGGATGGATATAGGCCCAGAAGCTTTAAGCGGTAGCCTTGATATCCATATATTTGATGGGTAGGGCCCAGGTCTTGCTCTTTAGTCGATGGTAATAACCAGAATCACTCCATCACCAAGTGCAAGGTTAATATGACCAATGTACACAAGATTCTTTAGCACTCCGCTGGAGGTAAAGTAAATTGAGATCTGCTAGCACAAAATTTTGAAGGTCTCCAACGTCATAACAACAGCCCCAAAATTTTACATAAAAATGGTTCCAATTAACAGTCATAGATATCATTCAGTAACAATATTGCTGAAGCTACAATGACAAACAACCCAAACTGCAAGGTTAGCACGCTGAATGCTCCCTCTGAGACCAAGCTTTCTGCACCCGCAGTCCCATACACCATATGATGTTCCACATCAGGCTTTAATGATAATTTCTATAACAACTTTGTGGACACTATGTTAACTGATGCACCCATATCAATTATAGTGCAGACACGGGTTTTTGCTATGACAATGTCACAGTATGTAGCCCAGAGTAGGATTATTCTGATTCTTTAAAACTTGAACATCTATCAGATCTCTTTTTTCCAGGAATCTCATCCTACCCTCTCTGACTTTAGGGTACTCTTTAACAATAGCGTTACACAGGGAGGGTAGTGTTTACCCCTTTTAAGAGAGTCGCATCAGAGGACAGAACTGGCTCATCAAAAGAAAATTGGTCAAACATTTGACAGGCATAAGGCTTTTGTTGCTCATGGAGTCCTTCTTCCACTGGGTTCTTAGTTTGCGCTTGTGTCAATACATTTAATCTCCAACTGGATGCTTATATAGGAATGTGTCATCGTACTGAGGGACTTCTGCTAAATGTAGGGGATAGGTTCAGGTGGGACGTTTTGGGTTGGGATAGTGGAGGTAGAAAGTCCCGTTTCTACTCCACTCCAAATTTTCCCTGATTGTATTATTCCTGCGGTAGATAATGGGCCTTAAAATTGGGACAATATCCTGCCAGATTCCATAAGCGACTGCACTCAAAACAATTGACCTAATAGGGCCTGCGTCCTTAATTGTTGTAATATGAGCCAAACCAAAAGTTGGACTGGGTTCAGATGGTTTAAATAGGACCAGCCTGATAGTTGAAGTGTTAATGGCAACTTGATTGGTAAAAGGAGCGTTGTGATAATAAGCCCAAAGGTTACTAGACGGACGCTGAACATGGAGAGATATTCCCCCCAAATAAGAAAGTCTGTCAGTGAAAGCGGTTGGGTTTCGCTCTGTATTGTGCATAGGAAAGGTAACACGATGGATGGCGTTAAATTCAGGTGATTTAAGCAAGAATATGCCATCCTCTAGATATAGAGCCATAACATTGTAAAGATTGCGGCATGGCTTCACTGCGGAGGTCATTGCTATGCATACATTGGATTTGGATAAAGTCCCTGCCCCAATTAACATGTGAGCTTCTACCATAAATCAATTGGCAAACGTGATGAGGGTCTCATCACACTTAAACCCAATGGTCAAGAACTCTGGCTTCCATTACGCCATATTTACAGTACCACCAAATAATCGCAGACAGTATTCTTTACCTCTTGATATGAAATGGAACTGTTTGGAAGGCAACAGGCGACTTGATAAGCACCTCCAACATCCAAGGTGGATATTAACAGTTTTGCTTTATGTTGATCTGAGGCTCCTTCCATTGCAAACTCAAATCGCTTAAATCCCATGATTATTCCCATCATGATCAAATGGAGGCATCTTATCAATACAAACTTCCTGAAAAAGCACCTCCTGCCTTTAGAGCACAGCGTCTAAGGCGAGTTTTGTTCCGCATATTCCACTGGTGTGGTGTTTTTGTGCAGAACCCTTGTCAAAGCAAGCCATATATGAAATGGCCGATGACTGAAGGGTTTTAACTTTTTGTGACTGATAAATGGGCTACCTGTAGTGAGTACCACTGTTATAATTTGGGCGGTATATTAAAGATAAGCTGAAGATGTTTTGCACAGGGTTAAGCCCACTGAGAAACAAAACTGACAATATAATGATCATCATACTTAACAATGTAATGAATTTTTTAATAAATATGGAGCAATTGCCATAAACACACCCTTTCTATAAGTTAATATGCAGTGGATCCTTGCTGTTCCACTCGCTTTAAACTACTAAAAATCCTCCTCCTTCAATTCTCTGGTCTTGTTTATATCTCACCATTTCTGTCAAAACCAACCATTTTAGCTTAGACTATTTGTTCCGCCATATTCTTATTGGTTCTTGCTGATCTTCATTCGTCAAATTCATGATTGTCTAGTTTGAGGCTACTTTACTAACTATTTGTCATACATTGGCATCTCATAATTGCCTCATTTGGAAGTAATCCAATAACCATCCATTCTAACCCAATATCGCCTCATCACAAGGCGCTCAAATTATTTGTAACTCATATCATGATCGGCAGAACCTACCCATTATGCAATAACAACTTAGGGCTTATTGTCCAATCATAACATAATTTTGACTGGAATAAAATCACTATTTTTACATACAAATATTACATAAAACACTTTTCTATACAAACATGTAGTTTTCTTAACTGTATCATTGATATGTACGTACAAATAAATATAATTAATGCAGCAATGTGACATATAAGACATGAAAAACTCATTTAAGCAAGAATTTTCGCTTTTAGCAATTGCATTTGTGAACTTGCTCAAGATGGTCTCATTTGATGCTCAAGCAGTAGTCTGCCATCAGATGCATTTTCCATCACCCTTGATAACGCTCTTCCATTGTCTTCAGTTCTTGATGGAAGCTCTTCCTTTGCTCATTGCTAACATCTATGAGTTTTTCAGAAAATTGATCAAGATGACTATCTATGAAGTGCATCTTAATACTCATGCTGCATCCAATATTGCAAAATGCCTTTTGTATTTTTTGGACCAGAAGTTTATAGTTTTCTGCCTTCTTGTTACCAAAGAAGTTTTTCAATAACTGCTACAAAAGACATCCATTCTGCTCTCTCCTTTTGATCCATCTTTCTGACAAATTCCTTAGCATGTATAAGGGATTAAATGTGAGGAACATCAAGCACAGCTGCTTTTATTTTGTCATATGACAGTCTAGGAAAAGAAGAAACAAAGTGTTGAAATATTCAGTTTCAGCATTCAGAGTCTTAATAAATTGCTTCATCAAGACAAGCTTGATATGAAGCGGGGGATTATGATACTGTCTCAGCTTTATTGCATGAAAACTAGAGAATTCACAGGAAAAACGACTCCATAATTATAATCACCAATGCCAAAATAAATAGAAACATTTGAAAAATCTCATGCAACAGCAATTTTTTTGTTCCTTTGTGTTATTTGTGTTCCTGGAAACTTGGCACATCGTTTTTTCATTTCAATAGTATCCAACAGGTTTCAATAATCTCTTTTTCATTTCACTTATTTTTGTAAAACAAACTTGTACTGGACTGGAACATGTCATTATATAGTAAACTTACAAAGTATTTATCTTCATCAGTAGATTTTCTCCCATTTGCTGATATACTAAGGGCATGGTCTGCCCCAAAGTTGTCAGGGTATTCTCCTAAAAGTGCATTCTATGCCATACTTTCTCAGGAATTCTGTACCAATGAGTATGTCATAACTTTGATTCGCCATTACTATGGAGAGAGCTGATACCACCAGCAATTTGAAAAAAAGCATTAGTGTACTGTATGATTCACAAGAAGTTGTGGTATTCCAGAAGTTCGTACTTTCTCCAGTGATCTAAACTTGGCGAAATCTTCATTTGTTTCACCAGTTTAGATAAAAATAATAACAGGTGCTCCACTTCCAACTACTGCCCATACTCTTACTTGATTGAAAAAAATATTCACATATATACACTCAGTTTATTGTGCTAAAGTGTTTACTGAATAAATCTAAGCATTATTCACCAAATCTAAATTATGAAAGGTTTAAGCGGATAAATCAGAAAAAGACCCCTTGATTGCTCCAAAGGGAAAAAACATTTTCTTTGTTAAATATTCTCTTTATCAATTATTCCATGATTTTGGTAGTTCTGATCTTTTCTGGCAACTGATGAGCGTACAGCAGAGCAACTTCTTTCATAATTTTGGGGTCTATCCCCTTCACCTTTTCTTGGTTGATTGCATTTACACATAATTTAACCACCTGGTAGAGCTGATCAGGTGCATCTTCAACTATATATAAATTGTAATAATCCAGTTCGTTATTAGGTATATCAGGGAGAACAGGTTTGATCACAGTGCTATATTGTTCTATATCAAAACTGCTGGTCTTATTCCCAACTCTTGACCAGATTCCTTTTCTTTAGCCTCACCAGAGTAACTTGATGTTTAGACTTCTTATAACAACATTGTGCGACTTCATGTCCAGGTTTTCTACATTGGTGTCAGCAGATTTAAGTCTTATCCTCTCATTTCAGTCCTTTGGGCTTATACCCGTTATGACTCACTTCTGTTGTTCTATATTAGGCTCATCGAATTTAACTGTATTAAAAGTTCTATCTGGTATGGCCTTAAGGTTCAATTAGGTGCTTCAAAAGTTTCTCCTAGCATCTTAAGATGATACAACATCTGTGCTATGGAAGTATTATTTACAAGCACCAAAGCCATTTTTCAATGAAATTCTCTGTAAGGCTGAAGAATCAATGCGTTGCTATGCATGCATCAAAATCTGATAGAACTTTTGCACCTGCCAGGTTCTGCTATTTCTGGTAGTATATGTTGGAAAAAGTTGTCAAAGTTACATCCTTTCTAAAATTAATTCCCATAAACTCCTGTTTATGGTTGGCCGTCCACATAAAACCAAAATCAGTATTATAGCATCTCTGGCGCCATTGTAGGTCCAATTATCCCCATTGAGATGGCAACATGAGATGTTGAAATTCAGTTTCTAAGAGATTCATCACGGTTACTGCTTTTTGTCAGTCGCCATATCCTAACATTGTCATTTCAAATTGGTGGAAAATACTCTGGTGCATTATCCTGGTAAAATGTAGGTAAATTTGACATACCTTGAAATTATTTAGTTGCTCCATTGGCAGGAGATTCCTGCCACACCACTCGACTAATGACAGGTGTGTTTTGGGAGTCATCTATGAATTGCAGCAATTAATACAGGCATATTTATCATTGGTTTGTACTTTCCCAACAGGATTTTCGTGCGTCTCATTTCCAGCTTCATTCGCCTCCATCTGGATGCAATCACGCTTGTGATTTTTGAGTTTTTCTAACGTTTTTAATATGGGTTATACCTCCCAAATCTGTAAGAAACATTCTATATCCAATCTTTTATTTAGTTTTAAGAAATAATATCTCATTAACTAATTTGTTATCCTTTCACTATAATGAAATGACCTTCCCATAAGGATCTTTATTGATCTTTACGACTTGTTCAATTTCTTCCTTGAATTTTATCACTCAAAATCTAATGTAGAAGATCAGCTAATGATGCAAAAACTATTATAGTCATATTAGTGGTTTCTAATTCCATCCACAGCTTCCTAAGCTCATTCTTGTATGACATTGCTGATATGATCTTCTATTAAATTTGGCTTGAAAACTCAACTATCTCTGTAGTAAGCACCAAATGTAAAATTTTGAGTGTTGTATACTCAATAACCCTTGTTAGGAGTACCAATTATAAACTTTAAGCTGTGTAGCTCGCTTTAGCTCTCCAGGCTACTGCACAGTTTCTGATTTGTGCGTTGCAGTAAACTATTGATATAGTTGAATGGCTAGCAATAGTATTAATACTATCGCCATAGTTAATCTTCTAAAAACAAGGTTGAGTGTTATCTTCAATAATTGACAGGTGCTTGTCCTTCTAATTATTGAGGTATTTATGGAATGCAAAGGAACTTCTCCCTCTGACTCTTCCTTCAGGTGGAACTTGACCTACTATTAGGTTTAGAAGTTATCTCCTTTTTATTGAAGTAAGAGCTGCCGCATAGATAGCAATAAATAGGCAAAGGATATACAACCCTTCAGAACTAAATCTCAAGAGTAAGTTATAAAGTAAGTGTATAGCAGTAGAATTAATTATAAGTCGTTATTAATCTTAAAGCATCTACTTTAATGAACTAAAAACAAAGGAAGTTATAGGTAAATTCAGAGTTTAACTCGACTATTGACACCAAATTGGAAATGGCTGCCATCGCCTATGAATTAACCCTTCAAAGTCACAATTAATGATGATCTTCCTCATCATCTAGTCACACTCCATCACCAATTATAATTGCGACCTCTTCTGGGTTAAATAAAAAATTGTATCTCAACGCCTTCGCTCAACCCTAGCTTATTATACTTTTTTTAGTACTAGATGGTCCCCACCCCCTAGCTCATTATTCTTATTAAGCTAGCAACCTGCTTTGGTAATGGTACCTTTTTCTCATTAGCAGCACGTCTTGTTGCTTAAAAAGAGTAAACTGCAATTTTCTTTCACTGTAAAAATTTACTAGTTTGTTCTTATTGGCAATCAACCCTAGTGATCTTTTTACTGCACAGGTTTGGTTTCCTCGTGCGCCTCGCGTTGTAAAGAATAATTGATCCAAAAATAGTATGGAGACTTTTATCTGTATTTGAGTTAGAGCTATTACCATGCCCAACGCTTTGGCTGGTATTTCTGATTAAATACTTGATAGTCATACTCATAGGGATTCGTTCCCTGCAATACTGTCCACCCAATCTTCGTCAAGATCTCCTGATGACAGTTTCTTTTGGCCCAACACACAGTCAGCAGTGATCCCTTAGTTGTGGTTCCCTTTATCTCTAGATCCCCACTTGGATCTCTACTCTTCTCTCTGAGAGTCTACCAATTATTGCCTTCTGCAATAATATCCTTGAGATGGAACTTAACACTGGATGCTGATAGTCTAACTATAACTGAATCTACAATAAAACTAATAATAACATTTTTTGTAGTAATTGTTCTTTTTTTATTATAGTGAATCCTAGGGAATTTATAGGGGATTCAGCCGTCTAACCCTCAGTTGACACCTCTTCATTGAAACGCAGCTGTTGCCATTGAATCACCCTTCCTCATCTTGGCAGCGATGGTATTCCCCATCCTGGCTAGGATTCTGTCAAAGGACATTCTCGAGACCTCAAATGGAAAGAGTTGGAAATGTGTCCCTAATATTTTCCTCTCAATACAAGCAAACCAACCATAATTGGCTAGTGATCTGCTTAGGTAATGGGACTTTTACCCATTATGGCAGGTCACTTCATTAACCAATCGATTCTCTAGTTGTAGGCGGCATCACTCGCCTCAAAACTCACCATATATTTCTAATCAGTCAGTGATGAAACCTGACTAATCCCAAGAAGTATACCTGATAGTTAATCACTATCATAAGCCCCTATTTCATCAGCTGCTCCACCCGATGAGATATTAGGTATTCATCTGGATCAATCTCCAATGGATATGTCCAGGAGAATATCCCAAAATCCCCCAAGTGTAGTTTCTCTGGAATTTGGGCCAACCAATTTCTGATTCACTTCACTTTAGGGAATTTTCCCCTAGCAACATCGGGTAATCTAGCAGGCTGGGAATATGGGCAAAAATCCCAAAAGTCACCAAAACCCTCATCAATTCCCAGTAACTAGTAATCTTTTAATCAAAAATTGGTAACAAGTTTTGATTTACTCCATCAAGATAAATAAATTGTCATTAATTAAATTAATGATCAAATCACTTGTTTATTAGAGATCATCCCTGACAAACCAGTAGCAATCTGGCAGAATTGAACCCTAGCGGATTATTTAATATTCATAAGGATATATCACTAAACAATTGCTACCATGCAAGATGATAAATGCCACATCCACTAGATAATTTTTTCCCTAGTGGGCAAGCAGAAGGTAATAGAATGGATAGCTGGGTAATGTGGCCATATTGAAATCTTAACAACAAGTTAAAGGTGAAGATAATTAAAGGACCAGTGCTATTTCCTAACTTTAAGTGGCCTTTATTATTTAATCCAATGCTTTAATAGAAGCTATTGGGGCTGTGCCTCTCAGTAGGATGAACAGGGAGAGGAGCATCCAGTAGCTTTCTAAAGTCACATCCTTACCAAACAGAATAGAGATTATATGGTAACATAATGTGATTGTTTACGGTTGTTATTGATTTTAAAATTCTCTGTTTAAATCCATGACAATAAGTTCCAAGTGGATACTGATCAGCCTCTTTTGCGGTGGCTGTACAACCTTGCCAGCCTGAATGTCAGCTGGCAAGGTGGCCTTTGAAGCTCCAGGTCTATGACTATGAGGTATAAAACTGATTAGGGTATCCTCAAAATGCTAAAGGTCTTTACCAACTACCCATAGTGTCTGCGCTGATCTCATGCGCCACCATTTATTTTATAAAATGAAATTCATAAGTACAACGATGACCACCACTTATTAGGCGTACTTTAACTTGATCAATAAAGAATACCAAAGTCTGGAATGAGGTACCCTACAAAATTTATTAGTTATAGTAGAAAAATTATACCCCACGCCTTCCAAACAAACATTGATCATTAAGTAAACTCTTCGCATCATTGGGCAAGGAGGATTAAATAATCTAAAGCAGATTCAAAAGTGCTACTATTAGGTTTATTAAGGTTCACCATCTAGGATTCTTGATGAAGCATTATGAGCTCTAATTGCAATAATCTTTTAAGGCTTCCACCACCTATCACCAGATTAAGCCCAACTGGGCGTGGCACACCATCTTGTTTGACGTTATCATTCCTCTAAAAGGCAGAAATTTGACTTTTGATACATTATTGTGGCCATTTAACTTAACCACGTGGGCTGAGGTTAAGACCTTATATGATATTATTCTTGTCACCACAGCCAAGTTTGTCATGGAGCACATCATTTGCAAGAACGGGTGTCCACAGGTTATCCTGACAAACAGCACTACAAACATCACAAAAAAATGATCAAGGATTTAACTGGATTATGGGGGATTAGATGGTGTTTCTGTTTCATAGCATCTGGAGACTAATGGAACCATTAAGAAGGTTAACGGAACCTTAGAACAAATCCTTTGTAAGTTTGTTTGAGGCACGCCGACCAGGGGATAGACATTACTAATTCAAAGCAAAAAAGCCAAAAAGAGGGCGACAAGATAAAATAAAATAAAACAACCCAACCAGTTAGGAGAGGAATGCCACTAACCACCATTGAGGAGGGGGAGAGAGGGTTGAGTGCTCTTCATCAGGCGCAGGCTTTGTGTCATATGCATATTTGTTGTAGAAGCATACAAAAGCTGAGAGCAGGGGTGTTGGGGCATCAGCGTGGTTGGGTTAGAGAAGTGTAAAAGAATGGTTGCTTACCTCAAGATCAGCCTGGAAGACAGCCTCAATTAACTCTGCAGTATAATTTTCAGCTTTAAGGCGGGCATCCAGGAGTTAAACTAAACTGGCTATATTTTGCCAGGTGATTTTAGTAGTTGGGTTAGATGTTGTTAGTTCTGCAACATGTATGACAGCATCATTGGCGTTGTATTCAATTTGATAATTTTATCTCTGCTTCTTTGAGAGAATCAGGGGGAAATTGATTCTGCTTAGCCCTTCATAAATTGACTAATTGATTGGGCCACTGCATTGCAGTGGTGTTGGCTATGTGGTGAGGCCACCGCTGCTAAGGCAAGCTAGTGGTCACTTTGTAAGGGGATGGCATTGGGTTTGGGAGCTAAACGTCTTGGTGGGTGAGGTTTATCAAAAATAGAATTAAAACTTAGTCCAATCACTATCAACTGGGCTTTTTTCACTGAATTCATCATCCTAGTCCGTGACAATTTTACCTGATTCATTGACCACATCCAATAGGTCCCAAGGATTTTTGGGTTACTAGGGAAAGGGATGCAGAATTTGGGTGGGTGGTAGTAGGCGAATGGGTGGGTCTTGAGTACTAATGGTAGTCCAAGCCTGATTCTGATTGGTCAGGTTGAGCCCCAGTTGGTGAGTGCAGCTGGATGTTTTTGTGGGTGCTTTCCCACGTTGGCCCATCGAGTGAGAAACTTAGGTGGGAGGGGGTAACAAAATGCCTCATTTAGATTCTTCTGAAAAGGGTATAAAATAGTAACAGATGATTAAGCATTGGCAAGACCTTTTGAGTGGTCAAGCTAAAAACAGAGGTGCAAATCTGCTGACCATTTTCAACACAAGCCCAAAAGTAATGCTCTAGTGCTGCAGTGATGTGAGCACATGGAGGGATTAAATGGGCAATTGCAGAGGGATTTGGGAGGATAGTGACAGTGGCTCGAGGGGCAGCAAGGCTCTCTGCACCAGAAGGAATGGTGAATACTAGGTTGGGCTGAGTGCCATAAGCCAAAAGCCCTGACATCAGCTTGCCTCACAAAATTTGGGGTGGGAGTTGTGAGGGGAGATTGACAGATGACACAACCAATGTGGTGTCATCAAGGAGACGAGTTTGGGGGAGTGGGGACTGGGGTATTTTTTATAAATTATAGGGGTTAATGCCACTGCTGCCACGTCCTCCTTTGTTTGGAAACCTACATTGAAATAACCCTTAAAATGCAGAAATTGTTAAAGTCAGCCGGTGAAAAGGCAGTGGTGGCAAGTTTTATTATTGCTTTGTTGGCATATGGGAATAAACGCCCATAGTTGACAGGAGGCAAAATCAAATAGTGGATCTAGGGAGGGCAAGAGGATGGGGGAAAGTTGGGTGGATGCATGCAAGGTGGAGTGCTAAGTCCCATGAAGGGACAAAACAGACCATTAACTTTAACGGACTAGTTAAGACCATATGGATGTGTTTCTCTGCTGGTCAGAAAACGCTAGGAGATGGATCACCGCTGCCCCACACTGGAGCAGCATCGGCGGATCTGAGGACTTCAATTGGAAAATGGACGCAGTCAGACATCTGTTGATAATCTAGACTTTTTTGTAAAATCACTTAAAAGTGAGATCAAGCGGGAAAAATCCTTTGTAAGTTTGCTGCCTCTTTCTACTCCTAGTGAACCACCACATTGATCCCATTGTTTTTGCTACAAATCAAGTATCATAGCGCTACTGGAGACCACCTTTATAATTACTGTAAGGCTGATAGCCCACTTTACCACCTGTATTATGTTCTAATGTTGAGGATGAAAATGTTGTCAGTCCAGAGTAATAATTTGGCAATTAGTCAAGGCACTAATCAAGATTCATACTGGGGCTTATGGGTCCAACTTAAACAGAAATATTAACCAGAAGGCACGGATTGTATATATTAAACAAATTTGTACAAGTTCAACGAGGAAATTGAATGGCATACTGCGACTTCTATGTGTTTGGATGAGCCCACAAAATGTCAATGCTCTGGAAAGTGCCATACCTAATTTCTGGAACGCTCGTTCTTCTATGTCTATACTATAAGAATACATAATCAGGAAAAATGTTAATAGTTTCACTTAAAGTTTCTCAAACCTTACTTCAGCAGAAAGATTTTCCTAAAAACACTCTGGAAGATAAGTCAAGTCAAATGAAGTGTTGGTGAAGGAGTTAACTCAACTTTAAATAATAATATACTAAATGTTTATGGTTGTAACAAAAATGTTTGTGATCAAACTTCCTTTAAGATACTATAATAGAACCCTAGTCTCCAGTTTCCCTATTCATTCCAAAATTGTCACGCGGCGATTTTTATCCTCTAAATCAACTCTACCCATAAATGGGCATGATTAAGCCTATTGTACTCATTGTATTCATTGTGCCCATTGTATTCCCCAACAATTATGGTTCTATAATGAATACATTGATTTCTGTGGCAAGGGGATACCTCTATAGTACCCCTCTTTCTGTATCAAATAACTTTTTTTCATTTACTCAAACGTATCTTATTTTATTGTAAGTTGCTCTTTCTTTATAGATTTACAATTTAAAGAGTCAAAGTAATATCAAGTATTTAATAGCTCTCTGTACATTTTTATGTGGAATTACCTTGTCGCTGAACTGAGGTGTCACAATTGTGAAGTATTGATGTAGTTAAAGAATGGAAATATACCTGTGCAGGTAGAGTGCTTGTCTCACACTCTAAAACCTCCTTGAAGAGAAATGACAATGAAGTAATCAAGGTTTCAATGTTCCAGAAGGCTGCCTGGGAAGAACATAAAAAAGCAATTCCATCAGATTCAGGATGAGTTAACGCAAATCCTAAAATTAATTACAAGAACTTGAAAAATAAGTGCAGATGCAGTCAGACGGAGGTGGTTTTAGCTAATAATAATGTAGAAGAGGAAAGTTAATTGGGAAAGTAATCCCCCAAGAAGCATGCCTGGGATGTTTGCAACACTTTTTAAAAATTGACTAAGTTTAGTCCTTAGTCAGTAAGGTTACCAGTCAGGTTCTCCTGTCATAGTAGTAACAGAAGAAATTCTGAATACACCATAACTACCTTTTTCCACTGGGATAATGTTCTGGCATTTTTCCACCTATTTTTGATGATGTTTGGATGGAGTGACTGCCAGAAAGTGGTAACCATTAGGACTGCTTAGACACCAATTGTCAAAATCTGGTGTTGACCCACCACAATGGGGATAATTGGATGTATGTATATGCCAAGATGGAATCCATGAACAGGTTTTGCACCCCCAAATGGATGGCTAGGAGTAAGAAATAGTTTATAGGCATTTAGTTGAGAAATGATGAGAACTTAGCCACTTTTGCTGATCATTTTACCATGAAATCGCAAATCCTGAAGGCGCAAAGATTCTGTCAGATTTTGATTATCATATTGCCAGCAGACGGCACTTAAGCCATTCCAAGGTCTGCAATAAGATATGGTTTTGGCGCTCACAACTCAGACTTCTATTTTTCATATTGCGAGGTATCTCTTTTTTTTAGTACTAGATGGTCCCAACCCAAGAGGGGATTCATCGATGTTAAAAAAATTATTTGAGGTGGGTCGACCTTGGGACAAATATACCACACCAAGAATGTTTTCGAGCCAGTACAAGTTTCGAACTCAAAACCTGCACTAGGAGTGGAAGCAGTTTTACCCGCTCAGCTAACCACCCTTTATATTGTGAGGTATCTCAAGATATTATGGTTAACGTTTTAAGCACTTAAATGAACCTTTAAATCCATTCCTGCCAATAATAAAGAGAACATTATGAAATCTAATGGGCTCAATAAAGATTTACGGAACCAATCAGTAACAAGGAAAACCCCCAATGGACCGGAATGGATAAGCAAATCCCATAACCGCCGTCATGAAAGTGAACAAACTGAATATTTAGCCGCTCAATGTTTTTTTACAAAAAACTTAAAAGGCAAAAAAATGGACAAAGTAAAGAGAAGAAAAGTTTCCAGGATTCAGGTAAAGGACCAGCAGTCTAGATTTAAAACATTATAGTAGTACTGTAATCAGTCTGTTCCCAATGATATTTTTAAGGAATGTAATATTTCTGATTTATTTGTAGGTGAAGATACATTTGATCAGCTCTATCCGGATGCAAATTTGGATGCAAAATGATTATTAGAGTAAAGGTGAGGAGTATTGACCCAGAATGTATGGAAGATTTGCTCAACATTACGCTCACCAGATAGCATAAAAGGTTACAACTGCTTAATACACTGAAGAATTGCTCAAGAAGAAGCTTGACAATCTGAACGTTTCCATACCTATTAGCACTATTAAGGAATCCTTTCTCGCTCTATCTGCTCAATTAGTTAGTTCAGTCAGACTAAGCAACTGATGTCATGATACACTCATTAGACACTATAACTATACTCTGATTATGCATATGTGGATATTTTAGTCATTCAAGTAAAAGTACAAGCATTAATCAATAAAGGAGTGTTAATTTGTATTAGTTGACAATTTATTGAAGTGAATGAAGATCTTTCCAGATTTGGAGCACTAAAAAGAATATGGAACCACCAGACTGAATAATAAGTTTTCTGTGGGGCATATAGTGCATTGACTCTTAAGTTCAGATCGCTGGTGGTATCAGTGCCTGCCACAGTATTGAAAAATCAGAACTATTCCATTCTCTTTTGAATAAAATTCCTGAGAAAGTATGGGGTCAAATGTAATTATGAGTAAAACACCTCAATGATATCAGGGAAAATGTTGACTTTAATATATTACCAGAAAGGGTAAGTTCCATATATAAAAATGAATAATTTTGTAAATTTAATGAACAATGATAACGTAATTCATCTGTCATAATTCTAAAATGACTTAATAATAAGATCTAACTCATTATGGTGGAATAGATAGGATCCACCAAGTTTGATATGGGTGATAAAAATTTGAGCGCTTTGAGATGAAGCAATATTAGGTTGTTAGAAAGCTCTTTGAATTTGAAGATCATGAAATTAACAAATGAAGAGTTGCTGGAACCAATGAGATACAGCGAAAAAAGTACTAAGCCATAGAAATGATATCATCCTGAAGTCGCTACAATATGGGCAAGATGAGATGATTGAGAGAAGAAGGTTGTTATTAGTTTAGAGTAAGCATAGCTGCAAGGATCTACTGTATTGATTATAAAAATAAAAGAGTGTTGTGGGAGTTAGTGCTCCATGTTTTTATTTAACTGAGGCAAGCTGACCAGGGGACAGGCATTACCAAAAGAAAGAAATGACACGAAAACTGAACAGGGTCAACTCTGTTGAAGAAAGTTTTTCCACCTCCAGATCAGGATTCAAATCTTTCAGGTTACGTCATGGGTAAGGTTTTTGTGTTATTAGACCTACTAACTGCCAATAACTTCCTTTGGCTGGCACCCCGATCAATGTGTGAAGGGTGGGAATTGAACCTGCAAAATTCAGGTTGGTAGTCATACGCCCTTACTGACTCACCTTCCACCCCCAGTGCTTCATATTTATTTGTTATTTATTCTGCTGTTCTAAGGATGACAATCATCATATCATTGATTCTAATTGCTCAGTGGGTTAGCCTGTACAAAAATCCTATAGTGTACACCTAGATACTGCCAATTTTATAACAGTGGTGCTCACTACAGGGGCCAATTGATCAATACTAATAACAATACTATTCCTCAGTCGCTGGCCATGTCATATCAGGCTTGCTCTGGCAAGGAGTCTTTCTGAGGCGCTGTAACCATTGAATATGCAGAACTCAAGCTTTCCTTAGACGCTGTGCTCCAGTGGAAGAAGGAGTTTCTGCATGAGGTTTATATTGATAAGCTGCCTCCATTTGATCACAAATGGAACATCAATAGATTTTTTTAAGCAATTTGAGTTTGTAATAGAAGGAGCTTCAGATCGGCATAAAGCCAAATTATTAATATACAACTTGGATGTCAGATGCGCTGACCAAGTTACTTGCTATCTTCCCACCAGTTCTGTTACCTACTAAAAAGTCAAAGAAACTGTGTTAAAAATTTAGAGGGAATTTGAAAGCGGTGCAGTGGAAGGCTAAGTTCTTAGCTATCAGGTTTCAGAATAATGAGAGCCTCACTGAATTTGCTTATTGCTTTACAGAAGAAGCCCATGTGTTAGTTGGCGCAGGGACTTTAACCAAAATTAATGTATGTATAGCATTGTCCTCTGCTGCAAAACCATACCGTGAGCTTTTCAATACCATGGCTCCATATTTAGAAGTTGGCATATCTTTGCTTATACTTGTTCAAATTTTACACCATCTGTCTGCTACCTTCCCTCTGCCCAATGTAGAGCGGGAACCTATCACCTCCGCTGCCAGTTTTTCTTTTTGGGGGATCTAACACTTCCTGTTCAGCATCCATTTAGTAACCCTTAGCCTCATTATCACTGCACGCCTCACTTCCAATCAAGTTGCCATCAGCAGTTCAATAATTGATAGATGTCTGATTACACTGCTCAACCCCAGCCTAACTTTTGGGGTGGCCCATTTTACAACAATCATGGATGCAGATATTACAGGGTCAATTGTTTCTTGTGCAGTCACCCTGGGCACTTGGCCATAAGTTGTCTTAATCGTCAGGTTCATTCCCTACCGCAGGAGAAGTACAAATAGGAAAAGTCAGAGCGGATTAGAAATGGAACTCTCTACTTATGCTATTCTGACTCAAACGTCCCACCTGAATCTATCCCCATAAATCCAGTGAAAGCTCCTCAGTATAAAGACGCCTTTCTATATCAGCAGCCAGTTGGGGTGTGAATGTGCTTACATAAGCATAATTTATGTACACGGCGGAAGCAAGCCCCCAGGAGCAACCAAAGCCTTATACCTGTCAAATGTTTGATCAAATTACTACAGATGAACCAGAGCCATTTGCTGACACGCTTCTCTTAAAAGGGGTGAACCTGGCCCTCTTTGTGGACGTTATTGTTAAAAAGTATCCTAAAGTTGGAGAGGGTGTTATGAGCTTCTTAGGAAAACGAGATTCATTAAATGTCCACTTTTTAAAGAATCAGAACGTGCTTTACTCCAAGTGTACTTACTGTGACGTTATCTTAGAAAAAAACCTGATTCCGCACTATAATTGATATAGGTGCCCCAATCAACATAGTGTCCACAAAGTTGGTGGCGAAGTTGGCATTAAAGCCTGACGTGGAACGTCATATGATGTATGGGACTGCAGCCGTGGAAAGCACAGTCTCTGAAGGAGCGACACAGTGCGCTATCTTTGCAGTTTGGACCAATTATCATTGTAGACCCAGCTATAGTGCTACCAAACAATAATTATGACCTGTTAATTGGAACCACTTTTTATGAATCACTATTGGGGCTGATGTTGATATGACAGCGGAGACCTTTGAAATTCTGGGACAACAGATCCCAATCTACTTAACTTCTAGTAAAATACTGAAGGATACAGTGCACATGTGTCATATTAACTTTGCATATGGTGATGGGGTTATTCCAATTTTCTACCATCGATTAAAGACCAAAACTTGAGCCCTTACCCATCAAATTTATGAATATCAAGGGCTATCTCTAAGGGCTTCTGGCCCTATATCTATTCCCTCTGGACACCAAGTAATTATAAACACCGAGTTAGCAGTGGAAGTGCCTGCTGGGGTATATGGAGAGGTCATTGGGCACTATCAGCATTCATGACTTGAGCCCCACGTGGCCCCAGGCATTATGCTTCTGAGGCATAGGGAGATCAAGGTTTTAGTAACAAATCTTCAGAATATACCAAAGCAATCCGCTGACACCAACTAGTGGCTTATTTACATTTCCTCCCAGTTGAAGAGGTCCTCCAAGTTCATGAGTTCAGTTCACTGGATGGATTTGGTATGCCTGTCAGAACACCCCCCCAGTGTAATGGCAGTTGTACCGCATGAAAATTTAAGGGGGTTAAAAGAAGACCAGAGAGATCAAGCGGAAGTCTTATTTTAAAATACAAGTAGATTTTTGCTGTTGATGATCATGATTTAGGGTGCATACGGTGAGTGATACATTGATTAAACACTGGGGATCATCCCACATCAGATCTCGGTCAATCTGCCAATCTAGAACAGCAGAAGAAGTTGACACATCAGAAATCGATATAATTGTTAGAGCAAGGAATGCATGAACCATCAAAGAGCCCATGGGCTCATCTTGTCCTAATTGTCAAAAAGAAGGACGAAACCAAATAGGTGTAATAGCTACCACAAGCTCAACAGCATTACAAAAAAGGACTCATACCCCTTGCCACAAATCAATGATGCTTTGGACCAGTTGGTTGGAGCTCTATCTTTCTCTGCAATGGATTTGATATCTGGCTATTGGAAGATTAAGTTACCTGCGGCGGAACAAGATAAATGCGCCATAATTACGTCAAAAGTGCTTTTTCAACCGAGCTGTATGCCACAAGGGCTGTGTAATGCCCCAGCTACATTACAATGGGAGATGGACACTATTATTGGCAATTTGAAGCTGTGCTACATTCTTTTATAACTTGATGACATCAACATTTTTCTCCCACACGTTTTCTGATCATATTACCTATTTTGAAGAGGTATCTCATCGTTTGGCTGATCCAACATCAAAATAAAACCCTGGAAATGTCACTTTTTCGAGGATCAGTCAGAGTACTTCAGGTTTGTAGTTGATAAAACATGGATGCAGCCCCAACCAGCTAAGGTGGAGGCCATTCAGAAAATGACTACACCAAGCAGTAAGAGAGATATACAAGTATTTTAGGGATGGTTGTCTAATATCACCGCTTCATACCAAAATTTAGTTGTATTGGAAGTCTGTTGTTTAAGTTATTCAAAAAATGATGTCACGTTTGAATGGATGGAAAACCATCAACGCTTCTTTGATATGCTTCAAATGGCGTTGATCGATGCACCAGTACTATGCTATCCAAATTTTGAAAAATGATTTATTGTACAGACGAATGCATCCCTTTCTGCTGTGGGGGCAGTTCTGTCTCAAAAATATGATGAAGGGGAGGAGCACCCAGTGGTATACTGTAGTCAAAGCCTGAATAGACACAAACATAATTATACTATGACTGAGTGGGAGTGCTTAGCGGTGATCTATGCTTACAAGCAATTCAGGGTATATTTGCATGGTGCAAAGTTCAAAGTTGTATTAAATCATGTCTCATTACTATGGTTACAAGACCTTAAGGAGCTGGGAGGGGCGTCTAATCAATGGGCCCTTAAACTTCTGGCTTACAATTTTGAGATTCTTCACCAACCAGAAACCAATACTCAAAACGCAGACTGCTTGTCAATACAACAACTATTCCAGTAATGGTAGATCTGAGTGACATCATGTACGTCAAGATGCTTAGTGGTAAATATGAAGATGAGCTGCTGCAAGTTGTAAAGGCGTTGAATGAAAAGTGAGCTGATACCTTTCAGCGGAATGGTGAGTTGTATAAGCGGATTGGTGATTCAACAGTGAATTTAATGTGACCCTCAGCACGCCCTAATATTATTATGAGTGCACATAGGGCCATCAGACATGGTGGTTTGCTTAGGACAATAGACTTATTGCAGCCTCTGTATTACTGGGAAAGCATGAACTACAATGTACTTGATATTATATCCTCCTGCCACCAGTGTCAATTAGAAAAGCCATTCCACCGAAAAATTTCATACCTGTCATGAACCAGAAAAAAACCAGTTCTGGCCACTATATAAAAGTTCCTTTGGTGCACCAACAAGCAACCAAAGCGGCCTAACCAAAGCAGGAAAGAGGTTTGAAGCACCAAAAGTACCAAACATTTCACCTGCTTATTGGTTACACATGAATTTGTGATTGGTCTGACCCAATCACATGAAAGCTCTTTCAGAAATGAGCACCCCAAAAAGACCACAGATATGTGAGGTATGCGAGTCCTGAACGACCTTTATTTTTATTCAGGAATGAAAAGGGACCTGCCAACCAGAGCTCATCTGGGGAGCAACTGACAATGCTCCCAGAAAGGACATGCTAAGGTAAGAATTCAAAACTGAGGTTTGGAATGGGCGGGCGTGCCTTATAAGGGCAGCGCTTTGGGGCCCTCACCCAAAAATATCAATTAGGCTTGCACAGGCCTAATTAACAGCTTGGGCGAGGCACAACCCAACGTCCAAAGTGACTAAACCAAAAATGTTTTTATAAATGATCCAACTCAATTTAAAAAAATCCTAATCCGAGTCAGAATGTAATGGATGGGGTAAAAACCCATTCGTTACATCACCCCCTTTAGAGGAAAAACCCCTCCTGAAGAGGCCCCCCAGCAGAAAGCCACCATGATGAGGGCTTCCTGGGGCTCAAGGTAACTCGCCCTAGGAAAATTAGCCCAGATAAACTCTGAGCCCCTTGAAGAAACACATATGGTGGTATCAAATTGCCACTGGGCTGCCAGAGTCAGCCCACCCAGCATGAGGAGGCACGCCCATCATGTGGCTGTGTTGCACCTCCCCCCCATTTGCAATGGTCTCCCCATATTAACTGGGAAGACGCTTTCACCACAGAAAACGTGAGAGGGGCGCGCGGTCCAGCGTAGCTGGACGTCCAACCCCTTTCTGGGCGACTATCTGAGGGTGAGAGAGCCCTGCTGGGACAAGTCCCCTGATGCTGCCAAATCCCTGGTGGGTGGGAGGCCCCACCAGGAAAATTAGCTGATGGTCACTTCAAATCCAGGGCTTGGTCATCAGTCACCAGCTCCCACCTGTGCTGGTTACTCGACAACTGGGATCAGGTGACCACTGAGGTCAGCTAAACTGAGGACCAGCAGCGCACAAGGCATTGAGTTTGGAATTATGTCACGAACCAGAAAAAAACCAGTTCTGGCCAACATATAAAAGTTCCTTTGGTGCACCGACAAGCAACCAAAGCGGACTAACCAAAGCAGGAAAGATGTTTGGAGCACCAGAAAGTACCAAACATTTCACCTGCTTATAGGTTATGCACGAAGTTGTGATTGGTCTGACCCAATCACATGAAAGCTCTTTCATAAATGAGCACCCCAAAAGACCACAGGTATGCAAGGTATGTGAAACCCAAAATGACCTTTATTTTTTTAGGAATGAAAAGGGACCTGCCAACCAGAGCTCATCTGGGGAGCAACCGACAATGCCCCTAGAAGGGACATGCTAAGGTAAGAATTTAAAACTGAGGTTTGGAATGGGCGGGCGTGCCTTATAAGGGCAGCGATTTGGGGCCCTCGCCCAAACTATCAATTAGGCTTGCACAGGCTTAATTAACAGCTTGGGTGAGGCACAACCCAACGTCCAAAGTGACCAAACCAAAAATGTTTTGTTAAATGATCCGACTTGAATTCAGAAAATCTTAATCTGAGTCAAAATGTAACTGATGGGATAAACCCATCTATTACAGTACCAGTTGGTGAAGACGCACTTTGCTTGGCATACAGTTTCCCTAAATGTTGTTGGCCCTATGCCAGTGGGAGCTAACTGGTAAAGTACTTTTTGGTAGCAATTGAACACTTAACCCGGTGGGTTGAAGCAAGGGCAATATGGGACTTAGGGGCGATCATAGTGGCTAAATTCATAATGGAATGTATTATCCAACGGCATGCTGTCCTTAGTTCATCCTTACTGATAATGGAACTAAATTTACTTTCCACATCCTTCCAAAGCTTAATGAGCTGATGGCCATCCAAGGAGTTTTGACAATCCCATACCACCCCAAGTCCAATGGAATGGTTGATCAAGTCAATGGGACTTTATTGAACATACCCAACAAATTAGTAGCAGATTGACCCTCAGATTGGAGTTCCCTTTTGTCCACCGCTGTCTTCACCTATAATATTAGTTATCAATCCGTCACAGGGAAGAGTCCCTTTTAATTACTATATGGCCAACAACCTTCTATTCTGGTACTCCTATACACCTGTGTAAAAGATATGGGTGGAATGGACCCCCAACTTTATTTAACAACCCATAGCTAACACATTAATCAAATTGTAAACTGAAGCATACTTGTCTAGTTTGGCCAAGAAGATTAAGACTAAAGCTGCCAATAAGATATGGTGTAGTGGGTTAGCCCATTTCAAAGATGGATACATGGTTCTTTTCCACAATCAACATGGGTCTGGGCGGAAACACAAGTTGGCCAGTATCTAAATTGAACATCTCGAAGTTGTTGAGAAGACAGTTATGGATGAATATACTATCAAGGACCCCGCTAGAGGTCAGATCATCAACTGAGTGCATGCGAAGTTCCTCTAGGCGTATAAGCAATAGGAGCCTTCTTTTCCGTTCAAAGGGGGGGTAATGTCATGATTCTAATATGACTAGACTATAAGCCCTAAGTCTTTATGGCAGAATATATAGGATTCTCCAAGTTTAAGCAAGTGATGATTATTTGAGCGCCTTGAGATGAGTCAATATTGGGTTGTTGGTAAATCGCTTAGAATTAGGTGGTCATGAAATTAATTAATGAAGAGTTGCAGGAACCAAAGAGATATGGCGAATTAAATTAACAAGCCATGGAAGTGATATCTTCTGAAGTCACTACAAGATATATGCAAGATGAGATGTTTGAGAGAAGAAGGTTTTTATTTTAGAGTAAGTGGAACAACGAGGATCTGCTGTATTGATCATATTAAATAAACAAGGGTTGTGGGAGTAAGTGCCCCATTTTTATAAAGTTTATCTTGTTGTTTTAAGGACGACAATCATCATATCGTTGGTCCTAATTTCTCAGTGGGTTAACCTGTGAAAAAATCCTTTGGCGTATCTCTTAAATACCGCCAATTTTATAACATCATCCAATATAGGTTAGTTGTAAGAAAGTTCTAAGAAATGCTAACGCAGATCCTCAAGAACTGTGTGATACTGTTGAGGACAAAAATGACAACTATCATTCTGCCAGGCATGCAACTAGTAGTTAGTATGGGGAATAACTCTAGAAATTCTGGAACAATTTACATGTATAAATTGTTACCCCATAGAAGAAGTCAATATTAGAGCCTCAGGTAGCTCTAAGATTTTAATTCCATGTCATGGGAAACTTATGTTAAAATGGTCAATCTGAGTGAAAAATCAATGAGGGTGGCTAAAATTCAAATTATTGAAGATGCTTATTTAATCTTGACCTTCAAATTAGAGAGCTCCATGATTTTAGGTGTTAACATAAATTGTATTACGGGAAGATGATACCAAAAATAGTTATTTACTAGTGGATTAAGAGAAGCTTGCCAAGTTAATGAAACATAATCAGGAAGAGGTACTCCAATTGTTTGAAATATGAGTGATATGTGCTCAGGATGATCATGACCTAGGGTGTACTAAAAATGAGATCTATAAGGTCAATACTGTGTAATATATGCTGATACAAATGTGACCCATCTGAAAATCCAAGTCTGCTGAGGCAGTAGTTACTGAGAATATCAGAAAAATGATTAGCATGGGCTCCACATGCCATATTTGAGTCCATAGGCTAGTCCAATTATTATATTAAATAAAATGAGTCAAATTTAGTAGTGATCAATACTGCAATTAAACAAAGATCACTAATAACAAATCATACCATTCTGCCAAGAATAGATGACGAGTGATAGTGTAGGTGAAACAAAAATTCTTTTCTAGCATAGATGATCTCAGTGTATCAGAAGATAGACCAGCCAAAAAAAATCAGGAGAAGTTTGTGATGATTACCACAAAAGGGTTATACCATTTTCCTAGAATGCCAAAGAGACTATGTGAATTGCCAGATACTTTTCAAAAGCAATGGATTTTATCTTAGTCAAAATGAAGTTTTCCTGTTTTTAGTATATAGCAATGTAATTAACGTTTTTATTAAGATGTTTACTGATCAACTTGAACATTTGAATAAAGGTTCAAATGCCGTTGAAATGCAAATTTTGATAATTTTCCAAGAAACTGCCATTTCTACACACAAAAGATTTTTATACTTGATGTTTTTTTTAACTCTGGCAGATTGCAACCTCGAATACAGAAAATATAGGCTTTTGAATAGATGTCAACCCAAAAGAGTGTTCCGAGTATGCAAGTTTATTGGGATGATTGGCTATCATTGACAATTCATCAAAGATTTTGCCAGAATTACTGAACCATCATTCCATATGTTGAAGGATCCAAAAGAGATTTATTATAAATGAAGAGGTCCAAGTTTTGTTCAATGAGCTTTGGAAGTATCTAATGACTAGTCCCATTCTGAAGTTTTGAGTTTTAATTAAGCTTTTATAGTTCAAATGTATGCTATAATAATAGTGGTTAGAGCCATTGTAAGTCAAGAAGATGACGCTGGGATGAACATACTATGGCTTATGTAAGTCAGACATTAACACTGGCAGAAAGAAACTACACTGTGTTGAAAAACAAATGCCTTGCAGTAATATATAACTATAAACTATTCCAAGTATATAATCATGCAATACACTTCAAGGTCAATACTGACCACTCATCCCTATTCTGGTTTCATAATCTTTAAGAGCCAGAGGCGCAACTGGCTTGGTGTTCTTTAAGTTATAAGCCTAAGATTTCAAAATCATTCACAAGGCGGGAGCAGCCCATCAGAATGCTAATGGATTATAATGATTACATGCCATCAATGGTGTATAACATTAAGTGGATAAACATATCTTATAGTTTGTTGGGATTTTGATAGCCCACATTACCCAGCCTAATCATTATAAACTAATGCTTGTTAACTAGGGGATTCATCCCGCTTGTGAATGTGTGATTTATTGATCATGTGTGAAAACTATTATAAAGAGTTTCTACAAGAATATTTAACAATTTGCCAGGTTTTGCTCCGCCAATTCTATAATGTTTTGTCAGGGGTAATCCCCAATAATAATCAAGTGGTTAGGTTTTCAATTTTACTATTGATAACTTAATTAGTTTTTAGGAGTTGATCAGGTTTAGTTACCAATTGGCTAAGGGGTTTATGAGTTTCTGGGTGAGTAATGCCGCATAAGATAAAGTAACTTTCAACTTAACTTTTTAGGGATCACAATCTGTTGTTTATACGTAAGAGTCCCATTAAAAGCAGGTTATACCTAAAAAAGATGATTTGATGAAGGTTAAACGAAGGAGGGGGTCAAGCCCTTCAATTTCAACTTAAAAGAGTCACACTGAAAGTCAGCAGGAGAATCTGATTGAAACAGATGAGGAAGATAATTGTTTTGTTGGACCCTGGAGGGTTAATTCATTGGTGACAGCTTCCATATTGAAGTGGGGCGCCAACAAAGAGTTGGGCGCCTTTTTGTTTATAATTACCCTTGGGTTTTTCATAATAAAGCAGATACAGATCAGATTAAAAATAGTTATTAATAAAGTTTTATAAGTTAGACTGTTTTGCTCTTGAGATTAGAGTTTTGATAGGAAATGAATCCTTTGTCTATCTTTATATTATCTCCGCGGACTCTGCGTGATGAGAAGGAAGAAGAACCACTAAGAATAATCCTTGGTTAAGTTCAACAGAAGTGATGGGAAGAACCTCTGAACTTGACTGAGGTTAAGTTCACCAAAGAAGGAAGAAGTCCCTACAGATTAACTAGTGTACCATTTAAGATTTGGAAGATCACTAGTTTGGCTAAATATCTAATAACCATCTTGGCTAAAAAAAGTTAACAAGAGTTGTAGTCTTCATACTGTTACTGCCACATATAATTTATTATCATCAATTCGAGCAATGCACATACAAGTAACCTGTGCAGTTGAACAAGGGAGCTGAAGCGAGTTACTATTTTTAAGAGTAAACAGATCCCAATCAATTACCTTTTTGATGCTCATTCCAGAAGAGAAAGTTAAGTAGCCAGCAGTTTGCAGCTTAAAATCTGGTTCTCACTACATGGGGTAGTTTGAGTTTTAGGCCAAATTAGAAAGAAGATCATTTCAAACATGTCTTATAAGAACTAATTATGAAAGCTTTGGATGAAATTAGAAATTGTCAACAAGATTGTGCTAAGCCTGGCGTCACAGGCTAATTTATAATACATTAGTGTAATGGGTTATAAAGGCCAAGGAAGAGGTCAAACAAGTTGGAAACATCAACAATGAACTCTATGGAAAAGTTAACTCGATGAATCTCAAGGAGAGCGAACTAACTTAAGAAGTATCATTTCAGAAGCCCTGTAGAGATGATGATTGAGAACGTTCATGCCAGATTATGAAGAGTTAGCATGAAAATTGAAACGCATAGAAGAACTGGAGAATCACTAATGTAATTGCAAGCAAATGGAGTCAGAAGAAACCAACAAAAAATACATGAAACTTCAGTCAGGAAGATCCCATAACCAAAATTATGCTTGGTCATTTGGAGCAACTTCAGAATTGACCCCCAAATTTACTCCCATTGTCAACCACATAGCTGGATAAAATCTCCTGCCAGTGAATCCACAGATGAATTTTGGAGCACACCAAAATTACCCATATTACACCAAGATATTGTGCATGCTTTTTGATTAATAAAGTCAACGATGTTTGCATTCAGTGACTGACAAAGTGTAGTAATCATAATGAACTTCCTGAACACTGATTGTCAGAGACTGGTGTTACCCCATTTAAATGAGGAAAATTAGTCTTATTATGAGGCCAAGGAAGCATTATGATGGAATTTCGAAGCCCTGCGCAGATGCTTAATTGCAAGAAGGAATTTATGGCATTCAATTCTGAAAAGATGCGACTTTATCAGCTTTTGAAGACCAATTCTATCAGGAATCAGAAATCATGTCCAGTGCAAAAGTGCTTATGTATTTTAACGCACAAATCGTAATTCAAGTGGTTCTTCAGCTCTATCATAATTTGCTCTGAACAATGGATTCAGCGCTAGTGTCTCAGATGTCCACATTTCAGATGTTGGATCATCTAAAAATGCTAGGAATGACTTTGTAGCTCCCAAACAAGCCTTCAAAGCTTTTCAGACTCTAGCCAAAAATACTGTGAAACTCAGTGAGGCAAATAAGGAACAACAAAATTGAGTCATGAGGGGAACCAAACCCAAAGTACAAAATGAGTGGACAAGATGCTAATCCGCTGCCACCAATGTGGGAGACCTGGACATTTAGCTACTCAATGCTGGAGCAAGAAGCCCAAAGAGCAAGTCACTCTAGTCCAGGAAAATGGAAAGGAAATTAGTTATGAATCAGGAAAAGGGCCTGCGGTCTAGACAAGGAACAAACTGGCACCATAGGAAAATCTGTCCCTCTTAATATATTGAGCAATGAGATAGATATTTTTGACCAATTTTTTCAATGATGAAGCAATCAAACCGCTCTATCAGGTTGTTAATTTGGATGTGAACGTTATAACCTGAGCCAAAAGCAAAGGGGATCAACCCCGAAATGGTGAAAGAAATGGCTCAGCTGTATGCTTATCAACTAGCGGACATATTTATATCTGCTGAGAACTTGGAGGAATTACTCAAAATGAGATTAGATGAGGGCGAACAAATCTATCACCAATAGCACAATCAAGAAATATTTCCCTGGTTTATCCACACAATCAATTTACACTCTCAATTTAGCAATTATGCCACTATCCACTTATTAATTACTTAATTAAAATACTCTTATTTTAAACTATGCAGATATCATCTTTTAAAAAAGTGAGAGTGCGTGAAACAATTGCCAATGGAGTTCTCATCTACGTCATTTTGACCATAATGGTGAAATGAATGAAGAGTTCAAATGATTTGGATTCTATAAGGAATATGGAACTGCTGGACCAGATATTAAAATATCCTGAGGACCTATAGTGAATTGCCACTCAAGCATGGATCACTTGTGTCATCAGCTCCTGCCATAGTGTTGGCTAATCAGAATTATGATGTACTTAATGGGACGGAATTCCTGAGGAAGTATGGAGTGAAATGTGATTTTTAGGAGAATACCCGACCATTTTGGGAAATACCTGCCCTTGGTATATCAGTGGGAAGGAGAACCACCGTCGAAAAAGAAGAGATAGTTTTTGGAAACCAGATTTACAATGATGACTTTTTTCCCATCCAGTACAAATCAGTTGGACAAAAATGGAGAAAAATGCCGAAGGAGATTATAAAATCTGTGGGATACCCTTTGAGAACAACAAAAATAATACTATACCACTGGGAACACAAATAATCGTTGACACAGGATTAACTCTTAAAATGTCAGAGCAGTTATATGGAGAAGTTGTCAACTCATGGAGGAAATCAAGAATTAAGCCATTGATAGCTCCAGGGATTTTTATGCTGGAACATAAGAAACAAATGTGCTACTGGCTAATCTGGGAGAAAAAAAATTAAGATAGAGAAAAACTAAGTCATTGCATTTCCACATTTAATCATTATGGAAGAGATCAGTAAATTGCATGACTTCAGAACGTTAGCTAAGATGATATTTCCAGAAGAAGATGCTGAAGGCGTTAACATTTTTGGTGATCAAGAGCAGCTGGCTGAATATTCAGAGCAGCAACAAGAGGATATGCTCTGAGTATTTGAGAGATAACATAAGATATTCAGCCCAAGATGAACATGCCCTGGTAAGCGCAAAAAACGTGACCCACAAGGTTGACACTATTAATACCCCTGATAAAGATGAGACTGGTCCGCTGGTCTAGAGCTACTGAAGCTGTTGTCAGCAAAGAAATCAGCAAGCCTTTTGAGCATGGGATCCTCGTTACATAGTTAACTCCATAAATGAGTATAATCCTAATTGTAAAAAAGAAGGATGGATCAGATTGAGTATTGATCAAATGCCACCAATTGAACAAAATCACTTTAAGGATTCTTATCCGATTAAAAGGATTGACAAAGCAATCATTAGCCTAGGAAATGCCAAATACTTTTCACCAGTAGACTTAACTTTGGGATATTGGGAAATCAATTAGCCAAAGGAGGATCAAGAAAAATGCGCGATGATTACTGCACAGGGACTGAGCCAGCCAGAATGCCATAGGGGTTTTGCAACACACCGGCACTATTCCAGAGAGCAATGGTCTCTATTCTTAGTGATTTGTAGCTATCCTTTGTTTTTATATCTGATGATATCAATATGTTCAGCAGGACCTTCATGGAGCATTTGGAGCACTTAGAATTGTTCAAGCGCATGGAGACAGAAAATTTGAAGATCAAGCCAAAGATATGTTACTTATTCATAAAAGATCTTAAGTACTTGGGGTTTGTGATAAATTCCAGTGGTCTACAACCCCAGCAGCAGAAGATTATGGAACCCAAACAGATGTTAATCCATAAGATCAGTGTGGGATATTTAGTATTTGTTGGGATGGTAGGCTACTATTTCCAATTCATAGCAATTTCGCTAGAATTATGGAGCACTATTACACTTATTTTTTTTTTAGTACTAGAACACTATTACACTTATTGAAGGATCCAAAAAAGGATTTGTATGAAACGATGAGGCCCAAAAGTCATTTGATGAATTATGTCAATATTAGATGGCGGGTCCTATATTAAAAATACCCAGATTTTGATCAGAAATTCATCTCCAAAACTAATGTTTATTTGATGGTGATTTGTGCCTGTTAACTTTTGGCGGATTTCTTGATTCCGCTAAATAAGTTGCAAAGGGTAAAACCCACAGAGCAACGGATGAGCAATATGAGGATTGCTTGCCCTTGATCATTAATATATTAAAGACTTTGAGAAGGAGCCATCGCCCCCAAAATAAACCTTTTTTTATTTAATTGAGTCAAGCTGACCAGGGGATAGGCATTACCAAAAACGAGAAAGAAAGAATTGGTGTGAATTATGAGCAGGGTCAACTCCATTGCAGAAATTTTTATACCTCCAGATCAGGACTTGCATTTTTCTGGTTATGTCATGGGTAAGGTTTTCATCCAAAAATCTATTTTATTTAATAAAGATACTTAATGGCTGCTTCTTTACTCTTCTCTACTTTACTTTTTTCTTCATAAAGAACCTCTCCTTCTCACTCTCACGCTCAACTCTTAAACATCAGTATTCCTCAGTGGATTCAAAATGATCCTCTTAGTAATTCCTTATTTGCTATGATCTAAGGGTTTCAGTCAAACATTAAGGCTTCAGGAGAATTCTTGATTTGCTGAACCATGATTGCCTCAATCAAAACATTTTGCATTGATATAAACTATTGTTCAATCTTGTGGCTGTCTTCAAATCTAAACTAAGATCCATCAGAATTATAGCTTATTGTCCAGTCATTTTGGAATCTCAACATTACCCCCTTTGACTGGATGATAAGCTCCTATTGATTAAATGACTGAAGAAACTTCGCATTTACTCAGTTGAGAATTAAGTACCCGTGGGTTCTTTAATAGTGTAGGCGTCCACGCCAGTCTTCTCTAATATCTCAAACAGGCTAATGCCTATTCTAGAAAGCTTAATCCTTCTTCTGAACCCATGTTGGTCGTAGAAAGGAAAAGATCTCCCAACCCAACCTGAAGGAGGCTGCTACATCTACATTAGTCGGCCGCCTGATCCCAAATATCTTCACTTGACTAGTGAAATATGCTTTGGTTTGGAGTTTAATCAGCATGTCTTTTATGGCAGACAAATGGCATTTGTGCTCAACTCCGCCGGTATCCTCCACATAGAAATAAAGAAATGCTGGCTACGCTTAATGTTTTTCATAAAGTAGGTGAAAAGGGCTCTTGCCAGTTACTGAGTGGTATCTAGTATTTTATGCAATGACAGAAGTAGATAATAGGGTACTCCATTCCAAAGCCTGATCATTTATAAGCTTGCGTAAAATACCTACCAAGTTTCCGTTGACCATTATCACCATTCCATTAGATTAAGGGTGGTAGGGTGTAGTTAAAACCCCGTAGATTGCCATTAGTTCTTTCAACATGGGCAGGATATGCAATGTGGAATTGGTTCCATTTTCTGTATGAATATAATGCGGACAGCCATGTCACTGTATGAACACTTCAGGATGAACTTGGCAGTGGTCACAGCCCCTAAGACATTGATCGCCCTTGCTTCCACCCATCTTGTCAGATGGTCAATGGCTACTATTATATATCTGGAGCGGTTTGACCCAGTCGGCAGAGGCCCCACCACATCCAGAAAACATTATGCCATGCAAAATAAGACTTAACTAGCTGGTAGGTTGTCTTCCTGCAAAATGGTTTTTCCATGTGGCACTGGTGACAACAAGCAAACGTTTCAATAACATCATTGTGCATACTCTCCCAATAGTAATGAGGTCACAAGAATTCCAGCGTTTCTTGCAACCCTCCATGATCTACCACTCTTTGAGCGTCTATAATAATTGCGGGTCTAGTGGAAGGTTTTGGGAAGCTCAGTGTCAATTCACCAATCCACTTAACAGTTCAACATTTTTCACAAAGGTATTTCATCGCAGCCCATCCAGCACTTTGATCACCCATGGCGGCTCATCATGATATTTTCCTACAATCATCTTTTCGTACAAGATCTGCCAAATCCACCATAATAATGACCATTGGTAATCATGAGAGACAGTCACCGTTCTGATGTTTTGCCTCTGGTCAGTGTACAATCTCAAATTTATATGCTTGGAACTTTAAGGCTCATCACACAAGCTGTCCTTCAGGTTTATGGAGTTTCTGCATCCAACGCAAGGATGCATGATCTGTTACCAAAATTTAATTCAACCCATGAAGGTATACCTGGAGCTATTTATATGCGTATATTACTGGTAAACACTCCTGCTTGGTCATGGTGAAATTTCATTCATGACCTGTTAAGCTTTGGCTAAAATAAATTTGGGATGATCCACTCCATCATCATCCTTTTGGGATAGCGTGGCCCCTACAGCGGAAAAGGAAGCATTTGTTTGACCAATAAATTACTTTCTCAAAATTAGGGTATTGTAAAATGGGCACGCTAGCCAATGTGGGTCATAGAACATCAAAACCATATTGACATTGTTCTGTCCAGTCAAAGGTGACATTTTTCTTCGTTAGCTCAAAGAGCAGAGCCCAAATACAGCGGAAGTTGGTATAAATAGATGGTAGTAGCCAACCATCCCCAAAAAGTCTGAATATCATGCTTATTACCTGGCCAAGTCATCTTGTGTATAGCTTCCACCTTTGCTGGATGAGGACTAAGGCCTTTGGAGTCTACCACAAACCCAAGGTATTCCAACTGCTCTTTAAAGAAGTGGCATTTATAGGGCTTAAATTTGATGTTAGCTTCAGCGAGTATGTGGAACACTTGTTCCAGGCGATTGAGATGTTCTGTGAACATCTGTAAGAACACTCGAATATTGTCAAAGTAGACTGTTGCAATTCTGATATGACTGGATATTAATCCCTAAGTTGTTACGGAGGAATGAGTAGAATCCGCAAAGCCTGAGTATGAGTACAATTATTCGAGCACCTTATGGTGAAACAATATTGGGTGAATTATAATATTGCATTGCCTCCAAATTAGGCAATAAGGTATTATTGACACAAGATGAATCATGAGATGTTGACAATGATGGATTATTGACTGGATCGCTTTAAATTAAGGCGATTGTGAATTTGATAAATAATGAACTCTGCTGAACCAATGAGATATGGTGGAACAAATTACTAAGCAGTATGTTCAGTATCAACCGAAGTTGCTGAAGTATCAGTGAGACAAGAGTATTGAAGAGAGGAGGCTATTGATAGTATAGAGCAAGTGGAACAGCGAGGATCTGCTGTCATATCTATTATGTTAAATAAAATAGTGTTTTCAGAGCAATTGCTTTACTATTAATAAAAAGTTTATTACCTTGTTTCAAGGATGGCAATTGTCATATTGTCAGTCCTATTGCTCAGTAGGATGAACCTTGTGCACAACCACTTCAGCATATCTCTGAGATACCACCAAACTTATAACATAAACTAAAAACGCAAGACAGCTTTAGATCACCCAAAATAGTGTCCATAGCCCGCTGGACGTAGCTATAGCATTGCACAAACCCTGTGGTATACTTGTAGGCTGGAACAACCCTTTTGAGGTAATTATAGCGCACTTTCATGTTCCACCACTGGTAACTTGATTTGCCAGTACCCCAATATCAATTCCATAGTGGTGAAATAATTGGCACCGCCCAGCCAATATAACGCATCATTGTTTAGCAGAAGTGGGTAAAAGTTTTTTGTAATGCTGTTAAGCTTCCAGTAGTCAATTAATACTTGATTTGAGCCATATTTTTTGACAATTAACACTGGAATGCCCAGGGACTCTTTGACAGCTCTAACATTCCATGTTCAACCAATTTTTTTGTCTCACCGGATAAAATTTCTTCCACCATCTTAAGCAATGGATAGACCTTGACCGGATAGGAGGGTGGTCCCCCATGTCCAAATGATGCACAATCCCGCATGCACATCATAAGTTGTGGTCATCAGATGCAAAGATGCTTTGGTATTTCGCAAACAGATCTACCACTATCTCCTTCTGATCCTCTGAAAGGCTAGTTAGAGCCTCACACGGAACCACAGTCATTATGCCAGATGAGGCTTTTTATGGTAGCCCTTTATTGTCCCACAAACCAAAGTCATGTATCCAGTGAACCTCATTTAAGGAACAAGATGCAGATAAGCCAACACTTGATGACTTTGCACTTTCATAGGTTCCTTCTGCAGGTTAGCTATCAACACCTTCACTTCCCCTTCCCTGGTAACAGGAGCTCAGGAGCCACATGGGGTTCAAGACGCAAATGCTGATAGAGTCTCATAACCCCACCATATAAACCTTCTGGGATATTTATTTCAAGCTCTGTCCCTATTATGACCTAATTCCCAGAAGGTATGCAGAAAGCACTTGCAGCTTGCAGCGGAATACCACTATAATCATAAATCTGATAAGGAAGCATTTGGGTCCTCTGCTTCATCCACTGATATTAGATAGGAATCACCACATCAATGTATGTGAAATTAATTTGGCTGGAGCAGGTGGAGTCCTTTGGGATTCCGCTGGAAGTATAATAAATGGGGATCTGTTGGCCTAGAATGCTAATGGTTACTTCCGCCATATTGATCATGGCCTCAAGTTGATACATGAACGTGGTTTCAATCAGCATGTCATAATTGTTATTAGGTAAAACACCAGCATGGGCAAATTCCCCAAATGACCTGACTTTCAAAGGCAGCACACTGTAAGAGCTCTCTGGCACAGTGCATTGTGTCCCTGCAGTCCCATATACTACTTGGTTTTCCACATCAGGCTTCAGAAAAAGCTTAGCTATGAGCTTGTTGGAAATTATATTGATGGCAGCGCTAGTATTTGTAATCACCGTAATTTTGGTATTTTGTACAAAAATGTCACAACATGTACGTTCTGAGTAAAAAGAACCATTGGTGCTTATTACATATACATCCAATGGCTTTTGATTCTTCATAAAAATGATAATACCAGCACAGAAAATGTGGATACACCTGGAAAATTTTCTCTACTGGAATCGCCACTTCCACCCCCTTGAATATGCGACATGTGTTGAAGGTTCGCCTTTGACTGTACCATTCCGCTCAAGGATTTGCCAGAATTATGGCTTATACACCTCTTAGCAGAACAACATGTCTGCGTTATTGGGGAATCACCCTAAACTTGAGGCCAATATAAATATAGTAGATCTGTTGATACAATTATTTGTCAGATTGAGTACCAAAACTGAACTCAAGAGACTCATGGGAATCATCAGGGACAATTAGATTTGAGTTAATGGAAGTATAAGATCCCATCTCTAATCCGCTTACCCTTTTCCCTGGTTAGGGCAACTGGTACTGCATGGAATCCAGTTTGTCTGGACAGTCAACCGAATAATGGCCTCGTTGGCCACACAAGAAACAAGCATTAGTAAACGGCGCTCATCTCTGCATCCCCCACATAGACCCAAGTCTGAAATCAATTGCTGGATTGTAATGTGGCTGAGGGCAAACTAGCTGAGTAAAAAAGGGGTGAAAAGGTTCGCCAGATTATTAAGTGGATGAGTATTCTCAGCAGATTATAATCAAGACGTTGTTGGCCCATATCCGGTGGGAATTCGGTAGCTGTTGCAGGGTCTTTCCATTCCACATTGGGAACACTAAAAGTGACAGATAGATGGCGAAAATGACTGACGATTTTTAAGAGCTCTGCATCATCCTGAAGAATGTAGGACATAGCATTATACAGTTATCAATATGGCTTAACAGCTGCCATCATTTCTACGCCTACCTCCTCATTAGTTAAGATACTTGCTCCCATCAACACATGAGCCTTAGCCATGAATTGCTCCGCAAACTCCACGAAGGCTTCATTTTTTGAAAAGATATTGTCAAAAACTCTGCCTTGCGCTGGGCCATTTTCGCCTTGCCCCCAAACAGAGGGATCACAGCCTCCTTCACCTCTGGATAGGTTAAAGTACTATTTTTGAGGCAACATAAGACCTTGTCAGCACTTGCAACATCCAATGTGGATAACAACAGTTTGGCTTTCCGCCAATTGTAAGCCCCATCCACTGCAAGTTTAAACTGCTTAAAGAATCCGAGTATATTTCCATTAAAGTTAAATAAGAGCAGCTGTTCAACGCAAACCTCTTCCTACCCAGAAAAACTATTTTATTTACGCTCTGCACAGTATAGCTGCTCTGTAGTGCCACTCAAGTGGTTGGCAGGTTAGTTGGTTTGTCCACCCACCAAGTGCAGCTGGTGAAAGACCTTGGAGAGCTGCTTTGTTATACTTTTATTATCTTGGAAAAGCACTTTTTGAGCCTGAAGTAGTGTATTCAAGGCAGGCTAGTTCCGTTTATTGAGATAGCTCAATAAACTGATGTAGTACCTCATCAGAATGAGCCAGTTGCGCCATGGCGTTGGCGAATACAAACTTTTATTAATAAACTGATCAATAGCCCCCTGTAGTGAGCACCACTGTTAACTTTTGGCGGATTTGCTTAAATCTGCCTAATGAGTTGCACAGGGTAAAACCTACTGAGCAACGGTTAGCAATATGAGAATTGCTGGACCTTGGTAATTAATATACTTAAGACTTTGAGAAGGAGATAATTTCCTAATGATAACTCTTTTTTAATAATAAACTTTATGGCTGCTAAGTTACTCTTCTCTACTTTCCTTCTTTATTTTTGTAAAAAAACTCTCCTTCTCACTCTCATGATCAACTCTTAATCCTTAGTACTTAACGGCAAATTTAGCATACTCTGCTTAGTAATTCCCTATTTGTTACAATCTAAGGGTTACAATCATACATTGAGGCTTAGAAAGAATTCCCTTAATTCTCCATGCCTTAATTGCCTCATCAATTTACTTTGCATTGACATAATCTATTGCTCAATCTTGAGGCTGACTTCAAATCTAAAATTACGATCTGCTAGAACTATAGCTATCATCTAGTCATGTTGGAATCTCGACAGTGTTGTTTTGAGATAAATGGATGAAGATGGGGAAAACATAAAGAGGCCTATGTGAGCAGAACAATAAAGAAAGTGGAAAGAAATTATACTGTAACAAAGTTTGAATGTCTCGCAGTAATCTATGCATCCAAGCGATTCTGAATGCATATCCATGAAACACACTTTAAAGTGGTGAGACCACTAATCTTCAAGATGGCTCCATAACCTGAAGGAACCAGAGGGTCGATTGCACAATGGGCTTTAAAATTGCAATACCACAAAGTTAAAAATACAAAGGCTGTAGCGCATTAAAATGCTGAGGGATTATCAAAATTTATTGTTGTTTAAATAATCTATCATCAAACGAAACAGTTAATACATAGGATGATCAGAACCAATATTGGGAATGAACCCCAGGAAAATCAAGGTGGGTTAAAGAAAGTTACGGAAAACACCATGATAATTGAACAATTATATAAAGTGATTGATGGAAAGAAGATTTTATTCTTAAAGCCATTATAACAATGAAAATTATCTCCGCCGCATATAAAGTCATCAGCCATGGTGGCTTAAGGAAAACCATGGACCATATTTGCCATTATAATAATGTGAATCGATCAACTATGATGAACTGTTTACCTAGCTTGTTGCATGGAATGCCAACTCCACAAGTCTCGGATAATTGTATCAAAATACTGTCTTTTACGCCCTGGGTTCATGTGGCACACTGTGTCAATAGATGTGATGGGACCCATGAGTATCAGTACAGGAGGAGAGAAATACATCACATATGCAATAAACCATCTGACTAGATAGGTGGAAACTAAAACATCAAATAAAGGTTATTCTATTAGCATCGTGAGATTCATACTAGACTAAGTGGTGTCTGGCATGGATTAACAAAAGTTTATTGAGTGAAAGTTGAACAATTTTACCTCTTATGTGATCCTGAGGCTGAACAAACTGACGGGAATTCGAGTAGTTGTATTTGTTATATCATCCAGAAACAAACATAATGGTGAAACAAGTCAACAGAACACTATCTGTAAAGCTAAGAAGATTGGTCGTGGGAGAACCTTCTTCCTGGGAAAAGTTATCAAAGTTCCATTACCTTTTTCTAGATTATTTGTCAGAAAATGTGTAAAGAACGGGGTACTTCCACATTGCTACAAAACAGTTGGACAAAAGGGCACAGTTGAGGCCCACAAACATGAAAGTGCTGCAGTGGTTAGGTCCTTCAATAGTTGGCTTGATGAGTGATTGAGGTATCTTAGAATATGGTGAGGATGATGCTCACACTGAGAAGGATAGTCTGTTCCATAGAGAGTGCATACAAGGAGGCGACTGCTCTGTCAAAGTCTAAGGAATGGTCCATTTTTCACTCAAAATCCAGGGTTTTTCTCCAAAATCCAGATAAATGAGTTCAAATTTAAAATATTTATTTCTGCTTTTTTGAAGTTTTTATCATATATATGAGAAGATGAAGTTGTCCTAAACACCTTCTCCTGTTTGTATCTATATTAGGAAATGGGGGAAATGGGGGAATTTGTTCCCATGGAGTCCACAGTTGGCGGGTTATTCATGAGGCCTATTTTGAGAATCTCAGCCTCCAATATTCCCATCTAAGCCCATTCTAGACCATTCGTTGAGTACCCTAGGCGTTACAGAAACCTTTGCACATACAATTTCATCTCATCGAGAATGAATCAGGGCTTGGCATTCTCATGTTGACCTTATCACACAAATTCCCATTTTTGGTATAATTTGGCCTGGCAGCCCCAGATTCACTGGGCTGCCCTTTGCCATGGCTCTCATAATTCTCTTCTAACGGTGGATTCAGCTTTGCTTCTACTGATTTTCTAAGCTGCCAGATGCCATGGTTCTCGTCATTTCCCTTTTTGGTATAATTCAGCTTGGCAGCTCCTGATTCGCTGAGCTGCCAAATGCGGTGGTTCTCAATGCTTACACTTTTGGCATAATTTGGCTTGGCAGCCCCTGAATCTCTGTGCTGACCTTTGCCATTGAGTTGTCATTATTTATTTCGTTGGAATTCATGTTGTCAGCCTTTGATTGGCCTGGTCACCAATTACATCGACCCTTGTCGCCTCTTCTCCAAGGTTTGGTCAATTTGTCAGCATCTGATTTGTCAGAATGCCATCTATGAGGGTCATTGCCCTCAAACCTCAAGCTTTTATTATTATTATATATATTACTTAGAGCCCCAATCCCCGCCTTAGGGGGGGCCAGGGCTATGTGGCAGTCAGGCAGCACCTTGACCGTCACATCACCCCCTTCAGAGGAGAGCCCCCTGCTCCCCCAGTATTCCTCCACCTTCTGGGGACAATTGGTACAATTAGCAATTGTTTGCCAGGAGGATTCTTCTATTGGGTAGCCAACCCATTTTACCGAGTACCATCATTTTTTGCGAGCAAGCTTGGTATCCAGAATCTCCTCCACCTTGTACTCTGCCTCCACTGGGTTGTTCGACTGGACTGGCTCTGGCTTTGCTGGTATGCGGCCTTCATATTTCTTGAGCTGCGAGGTGTGCAAAACAAGGTGTGCGTGCAATATTTCTGGGAATTCTAGTTCATATGCCACCTCATTCACCTGTCGAAGGACCATGTAGGGCCCTAGGTTGATGGGTCAAACTTCCTACACTGTCCTGGGGGTGTGTAGTGTTTGGCATTTATCAAGACATAATCTCCATCTTTGAGGGGCAGAGCCTCAGAGCGATGTGCATCCACCTTCCTCTTCTGGGCCTCTGCCGCCTTCTCCAGGTTGGCTCTCAATGTCTTAAGATTTTCCCTCATTCTGGTAACTAAATCATTTTCTGCAGGGTTCGTTCCCCCAGTGTGTCACTCCATCATCTGTGGGTGATACCCGTGGTTTATGAAAAAAGGCGACATTCCAGTTGATGAGTGTGCCAGGTTGTTGTATGCAAACTGTGCAATCTTCAACCACTTGATCCAATGATCTTGTCACATGGTGAGGTAGCACCATAGGTACTGTTCAAGGGTCTGATTGACCCTCTCTGTCTGGACATCCAATTGGGGGTGGTAAGCAGAGGAACGGCATGGTATAATTTTAAGATTTTCCAGGAGGTGATCCCAGAACCTAGTGATGGACTGCGGGCCCCTGTCCTAGATGATCTCATCTTCGAGTCCATGTC
>JAKSZP010013418.1:0-115215 GCA_022478985.1 Massospora cicadina
ATATCCATTGGGGGATCAATCCAGATGTTACCTAATATCTCATCGGGCAGAGTGGCCAATGAAATAGGGGCATCTGATAGTGATTAACTATCAGGTGTACTGATTGGGATCAGTCAGGTTTCATCATTGACTGATTGGGAATGAATAGTGAGTTGTGAGGCGAGTGATGCCACCTGCAACTAGCGAATCAATTGGTTGGTGAAGTGACCTGCCATAATGGGTAAAAAGTCCCATTACCTAAGCAGGTCACTAGCCAATTATGGTTGGTTCACTTGGATCGAGAGGAAAACATTAGGGACACATTTTCTGACTCTTTCCATTTGAGGTCTCGAGGCTGTCCAATGACGGAATCCTAGCCAAGATGGGAAGACCATTGCTGCCAAGATGAGGAAGGGTGATTCAATGACAATGGCTGCTGTTTCATCATAGAGGTGTCAACTGAGGGTTAGATGGCTGAATCCCCTACTATATAATTCCCTAGGTTTCACTATAATAAAAAACATTGAAAAACACAGACATTGAATACCATCTTTTTGTATTATTAGTATTATTAATAATATTGTCAATTCAATTATAGTTAAACTATCAGCATTCAGTGTGAAGTTTCATCTTGAGGATATTATTGCAGAAGGCAATAGTTGGAAGACTCTCAGAGAGAAGAGTAGAGATCCAAGCGGGGATCTAGAGATGAAGGGAACCACAATAAGGGATAGCTGCCAACTGTGTATTGGTCCAAAAGAGACTGTCATCAGGAGACCTTGACAAAGATTGGGTGGACAGTAATACAGGGAACGAATCCCTATGAGTACAACTTATTGAGTATTTAATCGGAAGTACTGGCTGAAGCATTGGCCTAATAATAGTTCAAACTCAACTATGGATAATAGTCTCCATACTATTATCAGATAATATATTCTATACAATGTGAAGTGCATGAGGAAACCAAACCTGTGCAGTAAAAAGGTTACTGGGTTGATGACCAATAATCAACTTAGAGTAAATTTTTATAGGCAGTTTAGGCTTTGTGACCTGGTCATTTAACGTATTTTTAGTGGGAGTGATTGGGACCTGAGAAAGGGGTTTAGGCTGAAGAGCAGGCATTGAAACCACTTGGGAAAGCCGCTCTGAAGAAGAAGATAGGCAAGGCAAAGTGACAACTGTTTTCACTGGCTGAGCATTTTGAACTGAAGATAAAGGGGAGCACTGCACTATCACAGCCATTACCATCTGCTTATCATTATAAGAAGGAGTAACATTTTGTGCTGGCAACTTCACAAGAGCAGTTTTTTAAAGGGAAACAGTTGTAGTAGTAGCTAAATTAGTTGGCGTAGCTGCTTGACTCAAACATCCTGGGGTAGGGTCAAGCTCATAGATATCAGCAACCATTAATAAGGCTTCCTTGATATCTCATACAGTTGTGAAAGTGTGCTTTGCAGAAGAGAGATGCATCATCAAGGAGGGATGAGATGCTAAATCAGCCAAGATAGCTGCAATTGCATCATCAAGAGGGAGCATTTTGGCAAGCAGCAGAGGTTGAGCTTTAGTATAGAAGCGCTCAACAAAAGAGGTTTAATTCTCCTTTTTGCAAACTAAGTCACATAAAGGCCTGTTTTTGTCGTTGCAAACTCTGTTTGGAGCCAAACTCATTAAGAAGCACTTGCTTAACCTCCGCCCAAGTGCTGAGGTTGACCATGGTAAGACCATTATTTCTTGCGCTAAACGGTTTAAGCAGGGAATAATGTACTGGATTTTTTGTTGGTCAGTTGCTCCTTTCATCGCAGATTCATAAACATAGAGAAAGAAGGCAATACTGCCCTTGACAGGTGTGAACTTGTCCCGCAGATGGGGTTTTGTATAACTGGCCATGGAAATGGGTGCTGCTTGAGCCATTTAAGGTGAGACAAAGCACTTGATAGCTGTTGTTCTATAAGTGCTAGCCTAGGATTGATGTCAGTGGAAAGGCTAGAAGGGTTATCACACCCAACAGTTTTCATTAATATAACGTTTTTGTGGTGTACTACACCCTGTAGTGAGCACCACTTGTTGGATTTAAGGGTTGGTAAAAAGGCTTATGGGTGTTGGTGCCTTAAATCCAACAATATAGATGAGGAGCGGGTCTCACCAGTTATATGAAAATAGATAAAATAAGAAAATAAGTGGTTTTTTAGTTTATTGGTTTTTTATTATGAGCTGCGCGGGGGTAAAATAAAGAACCCCACATAATAAATTGATATGAGTATATAAGGCGTCAAGGTTTGACGTTCAATAGCTTGCAAAATTTTGAATTAAGTAACATGCAAACTTAGCCTATTGAGGCTCAGCAAACTCGCAACTCTTTGTTGGAATGATGGATGGGAAACCATTATTGGCTAAGACATACCCATGAGGTAATGGTCTGATGTAAGTTAGCCAATCCCCATCTCAGAAAATTATTTTACCTTGGGGGATCCCTGCCACACCTATAAAAGGGGGTGGTCCCCATGTAGGTGCTTGAATGGACCTGGGCATGATTGGAGAAGCACCGTCTGAGGGATGCCCCATGATCTGCTTTGTAGTTGTAGTAATCTGACTATTGGTTGTTGGTTTAGTTGCCCATAGAGGATTCAGATTTTGATTACCCCAATTCGTGGGATTCTACCAGGAATTGACCAGGCTCTTTTGGCTGACTAAATCATTATTATTATTAAAATTGAGTTTCTCCTTGTTGTGGACTTATAAATGCCTGACATTTTTTCTATTTGGCCAAATTTCACCCACACCATTCTTATTTTAAAGCCTATAAGGAAAATATCTGACAACATCTACCAATTGGGCAGGTTTTATAAGGACAATGATTTATTATAATGATACCTTTGAGTTAGAAAACAAGCTTATAATCAAACAAAACGTAATAAAACGTTTTAAAAAAATTTTAAAGGATTACTGTATTGTCATCAGAGATACATAATTGTGCCAAATAAAAAGCTTGCTAGTTTGGAAGCTAGTTAAAAATTAATCACAAAGTTCCACCTAGACGGACAGACACCACAGCAAGAGGAAAAATTTTTCAAAAATTAACTATCAGTTTGGGCAATATAGATTATATGTAATTTCAATAAATGAATGCCAAGACCTTGCTTTGGTCATACTTATATATAAGTTAAATCAACATCTCCAAAATTTACCTGATATTTATATCTCTAAATAACCAACTTAATATGCTAGCTCAAAAATTTATAATTGAATTATGATGTTTAAGTTGCCCCCTAAAAGCTACATTAAATTAAAGAATTTTAGTTAAAACATAAGATTAATTAAGTCCCAATTGCACAATACTAAAGTCCAAAGTTTATGCAGGTTTATAATGAAGAAGTAGTATAAATTAACTTAAATTATACTCAAGACATTATGACTTCTTTGTTTTTTATACTCCTCACAAAGCTAAGGCATCCTACCTTGTATTATAATTCTTATGGCTTTAGTACAGGCTGGCTAGCTCCTATTATAATATTATTGATGCCAACAATATGTAGCTAAATTTTAATCTGGACTTACAACAGTAATTGTAATAAATGCTGTTTGTTTATTTTGAAATGCTCTTTTTGTTAAAAGTACATGTCTTTAGCCCACTGCTTTTTCAAAGTTCACTTTGAGTTAGTCTTTAAGTTTCTCAGCTTCAAGTTGTAAATCAAAAGAGACATCTGATACATTTTCAGTCATCTCTTAATTATTACCATTTTAATCCATGTGGATTTATTTTAATTTTTTTCTTAAAAAATTATAGTTTTAAATGTAATTTGGAGTTAAATCTTGATTTATTTCATCTAAAAATTTAATTTTTCAAGTTAATCAATGGAAAAATTAATATTGCCTATCTTCATAATGGTTCCTATAAAGTTTTTTAATCTTAAAATTTATGAGCACTATATGAGCCACTTTTAAATGGTATATTACTGATCAAAATTATAGAAACTCTGAAATTTATGTCTAAAATCGACCTCAATCATATTCCTGTTTCTGAATGTGAAAACTAATGAAAAAATATTTAACTATGATAAGTAAAATTTAAACCTTATTCATTTTTCAGTTTCTAAATAATTTCTCTTGTTATAGATTGAAGAGGGTCCACAATTATACTCCATTATACACAGGTCCTATAGCTTGTTTTGCTATTTAAAGACTCTGCCAATGGGTATCAGCAGCTCATCTGTTAGATCTACAAAATTCCCTTTGAATATAATTATGTAATATAATTCCTTCTGTTGTTTCATTTACAGGATTGAGGCATCTTAGTGCCATATACTCTCTCACATACTATTGAAGAGAAAGAATTTATTGAATGCACTTAGTTAGTCCTCTTTAAATTATTATCTTATTATTGTAGTATGCATGTATATATAGCTGCTTGGTATCTCAGGGTATTTCTCCTTAATGACCTCAGCCAAATTTCCCAATGAGTTTTCAATTGGCAAGCTTGGTTGGAGATCCACAAAGTAGTCCTTATATATTCTGTCACATACTGGCATGACTATTCCTTTTGAAAAAGACTCTCAACTCCTTTTAAGTTCTCATAAAGTTAGAATGTACTTCATCCATTACACTATAAAATCTCTATGCAAGACCTGAGGATCAACTTCTCCACTTAGATTGTACCAAGTAATTCATCAGATCAAGAAAAGTCCTATACCCCAAGTCAGTTGCCAGTACCAAAATGATAACCTCATGCATTTAATGATGACCATTGGAGCACTGCCTTCCACTTTAAGAATATTTCTGCCTGCACTTTCTACTTATACTCTCTGGAGAAAATCAGAAGAAATCCAAGCAAATAACCCAATCATGGGGGCTACATCTGGGTTAAAACAAACCAATAAACACATAACCCCTATTTTCAAAATAAGGCTTCAACTAGGTTTATACCTAAGCAATTTATTAAAAGTCCAGTTGGATGTGGCCCTTAAATCACAATTGATTGCATAAAATTATAAACAAATTTGAAAACCTTATGAATAGTTTTTAATGTACCAAAGGGTCCATTTGGCACTAACCCTTTTGATATGAAACCTTCTCAATCTAACATGCATTCTAAAACTCATAAAATTCTATAAATCTAAAAGATCCAACTCACCCTTAGATTACCTTAACCTGTTAAACTCTCTTAAGTGCATCACTTTTTAGATTCAGATAGTTTTATAGTATATATTCTTAATCCAAACCCCCTTTTTGAACAATTTTTGAGCTTATTCCGCCCTAATCAATGATCATTTTCTTAGCATTACTTGGCAGGTCATCACCACATACCTATTTCCTATCCTGACCCTCTAAAAGATAAATTTATTTAGTCTTTCAATGCTTCATCACTTGTCCTACCTGCCTAAATGAGCAAAGTTTACCTTTGCTACTTTATCTGTTGTAATCAATGTACTCCTCACAGTTTGTCTAAGTTTCTCAATCTGAGAAACAAATGGGTTAATGCTTTTTGTCAATTTTGATACACCATCCTGTATTATATGAACTTTTACATTAATCTTTTGACATATTGGGTTACAATGATGTTTTCCAGCTCATTTACTTATTTACATGTATACAATAGATACTAATATCATGCACTCTACCAATTTAATCAAAGGCATGAAATTGTGTACCTTAAGAGGTTATTGCCACATGCCTCTCCCACCCATGGGTTACCCCTGAAAAACACCCAGTTTCTTCTCACACATCACTTTGGTTTGTTTTGGGGATCTAGTATGCCATGAATTAAAACTTTCTCACAATAAACACTAGGACTCCAATTTTTAGTAGTATTTAAATGGCTGTGCTATTACTTTCTGGGCTATCCACTGGTCTTAACTTAACCAAATTAGATACTAGTCTTCTTATTGATTCCTTTCCTTACAATCTATATAACAAGAAGGGAAAAAACTTACATATCTCAGAATGAGATGGTTCTCAAATCCGCACATTTTGTATTAACAACTCAATTAAATTCTTCAGTTTGAAAATTAAGTCTCTACGTCTTAGAGTTTTTCTGTAATGAGTACCAATTATGTTAGGCCATAATACTTTATGCAATTACTGGATAGTTGTTGTATAATAACCTTCAGAAAATATAAGCGTTGGAAAATGGATTATAAAAAAGTATTTAAGTTTCAGCATTCATTGTAATATGATATTATATCTCCTGAGGCAGTGAAAATATGTTTAATAACAATAATATAGTTATTGAGAATATGTATAGATAGCTTTTTAACTATAGCATCAGCACTTCTCTAAGTTCAATAAATAAGGTTTAAATGTAGATTATATCCAGTTTAGACTTAGAATTCAGGAATATAGAGCAAAACTTGTAGGTTAGACAAATAGTAATCCCAGTGTAAAGTAAAGCAGTCATGAATCTTAGGTATTCTGTGATTTAAATGAGCACTAATGGCATTATTCTATTGATTTAGGCTATAGTGTTTTGATGTTTAAAATAAATACTATCTTCCTTAAGTATAATTCTTATATTTAAGCATTAGTTACATAAAAAAATTAATTATAGAGCAATTTATAATTAAAGATATAAGGTAGCTACAATTACCACAGGGTAAGGCTTCACTTCTAGTAATAGGAATCATAACATTAGCCATGTATTCAAAAAGACCAAATTGATTAAATCTGACTTCTTTATTAAACCTTAGAGTAGCTATCAGGAGTTGAACTTTTTTTCAAAATAGTAAAACAGCATTGCAAAGGGCTTGACAGAGGGTGATGTTGGTGGCACAAGTAAATAACCCTTATTATAAAAAATCTTTTTTAGCTTATGACATGAACAACTATACAAAACTTATATCTTTAACCTTAGGTATGTATAAAGTTTTATAGAGCTATAAAATAGTAACATATAACTAAAGTTATATATGTAAATGATTTAAAAAGAAAGACTGGTTAAGCTAGAAAATTTTAATGTCATTTTATATAAAATCTAGTAAGCTAGAATTTATAGATCTAGTTTATATAGTTTCTGGTTAATGTGACTAAAATGATAGTTTACCCATGTATCTTCTATAAGTCAGGATATTAGAGGTTTTATTATTATAGATAGTCACTTTACTAGTTTAAATTAGCAAAAATAGGATAAAACTTTTATTGATTTTGAATTCTGAATTTTAAAAAAATATAGGCTCTTAATTTCCCAACTGATGCTGATATTGGAAAACTCCAAAGCCTAGTAATTTATTGCAATAAATTCAACTCACCTGTTTCTTTTATTTTTTTCTGATTTTATAGTGCCCAGTTTGGTTTTCATATGCCTGCACCGCCCATCTTAGAATAGAATTACAAATTGTTCCAATAATCATTTTATTAAAAGATTGTTTGGGTTTAAAAAGTTTATAAAATATTTAAATAAAAATAATGGAGATACAACCTTCTAGGATCTCTTTGGCATTGATACTGGTGCTCAACAACTTTCTTAATGCAACTGAAAGGATGACATATGTGATAATTAACCAGATGTTGGGCCTGTAATAAGTCAGCGTTTGAGCAAACAAATGGATTTATTCTCTGCCAGGAAATTAGAGGTTAGGTTTTAAAGTAGGGAGCTCACTGCACAATAGAAGACAGTGAATCACCTGCCATTATTTAGCAACCCAGGAATGACATTTATCTGGTCAATTTAAAGATTAAGGTGACTCTCTCAACTGAGTTTGTTGTCATGCTGGCATTTAGGTCCATGGGAGTTGTCAAAATTTGGGGATCGCTTACTTGATTATTTAATTCCTGCATGGTAAATTGGGCTGAAGTTTGGCCAATGGATTCTTGATTATGTCAATTGCTTATGGTTTTAGAACCGTTCAGAAACACCCTAAGCATCCTCAAATGGCTCCAACTTTTCTGGCCAATTTTAGGATGGATTTTTCCTCCATAATTTGGAAACTTCAGCTGATGCAGGCAAAGTTGCAATCTGTGGATCCTGAGATCCCAGCTTGATGACACTCTCCAAAAGTGACTTAAGATACAAATTAAATGAAGATATAATAAAATAGACTTTATTTAAGACTAGATTATTTGATAATTATTCATTAGGGCAGGCGCTGGTATTTATACCTCTAGGGCATCTCCTGGCCACCTTTGAGCATACAATCTCAACAGATATTTTGCCACCTTAGTTTGGCCCTTGAACTGATACAACTGAGACCTATTGCTAGGTTTATTGGTGGCAAAATACTCTCATATTTGGGAGGATTTCAGGGACAAAAATTGCAACAGTGAGCATGCATAATGGTCCTAGGATCATCTCAAAATGAGTTTTGTCATACTGCTGATGGAATACATATTTGGGATATTTTGTAGTTGATACAAATAAATGATCTACCTTTAATCAGGCCATAAGCAGGCCTCTCTCAATAGCACTAGGTACTCCCATTCAGGCAGTCCATGTGCAAGTGCTATCATGCCAGTTACACATATTGACATACAAAAATTACCTTAGGACCAGCTCCAAATATATTTTTGTCATACTGCTGATGTAAATGACTCCATAATTGGTATGTCAACTGGCCCTCTCAATAGCACTAGGTACTCCCATTCAGGCAGTCCATGTGTAAGTGCTATCATGCTGATTATGCATACCAATATACAAATGTGCCCTAAGGCAGTAAATTGATTACACTGTTCATTTGTTTGATTGTCTATAGGACTTTTAAACGTTAACTTTATATCAGTCCCAAATAATTTTGTATAAAAATTTCTTTATATTGGTTTTGAATAATCAGGACTAGTTGCCAAAGTTTGGTGCAGCAATAATTAGCCCAACATTGCAAATGTCTTCAGCCCAAGCTACCAATAAAATAATTAATTGAACTGACGTTGAATTGATTGTCCTGGCTGAGTAGTTGCAGAGAAGGTTAGCCTAAATGTGCAGAGATATCTGGCCTTAATTTCTAATAATATAAGTAAATCCTTGTTGCAATAATTGGCCCAAGCTATGATATTGCAATAGTTTTAATTAGATTATTAGCTTAAGCATTTGTAGGAAATTGGCCCAATCTGTAGGTTGCAGAAGGATTTATTTTTTCAACTACAGAATTAGACAGGAAGCATATTGTTAAATTAAACTAAACTGGATTTTCTTTGGCAGACTGTATTAGCAGCCAGCTCTCAAGATGGGACAACAGCCACTGTCCAAAGCAAACCCATCTACATTGCATTCCCTATTTTTTTGACCTTCAATGGTGGAGGCAGAGGTTGGAGAGAATGCCATCCAGACTGCTGGGGTGAGGCCTTTTGCGCCTACTAGGAGACCACCCAAAGAATTTTGAGTGGTATACCCCTTACTTTTTTGCAATAAAGTCACCCATAGAAAAACTATCACTAGTTGCTGCCTCTCTGGTATTTTGGGGATTCTCTAAGTGGGGGTAATGTGAAAAAATAATAGATTTTTTATATGTATTCCCTATTAGTCAGGAGATTAGGGATTATATGCTTATATGGTCACTTTTTGAGTTTTAACCACCAAAATTTGAGAAAAATTTAATTTAAATTAAAAAATTAAAATTCTGAGAATCTTAGGCTCTTGACTTACCAACAGATTCTAAGATTGGTTAGGCTTTAACGCATATCTATTACAATAGTTTTAACTCACCAGATTGATCTAGATTTGGACCAAAAATTCCATTGTTCCCAGTTTGGTTTTCTTACACCTGTGTTGCCATATCAAGATAAACAAACAAATTGCAACCTAATGTTCATAACTGTAATTATAGTTTCAAATTAAAAAGTTATTTAAAAATAAAAAGAATGGAGTGACAACCTCCTGGTATCTCATCAGCATTGAGAACAATGCCCAATGACCTGCCTAAGGCTGTACAAGGCTGCCACAGGTCACTATTGACCTGATGTTGAGCCAGTGAAAAGTTGTTTCTTGAGTAAACACTATTGGTTAATCCCTACCAGGCAATTAGATACTGGGTTTGAGCATAGGGAGCTCACCACACTATGGCAGTGGGGAATCACCCACCATCACTAAACAACCCATAAATTGTAATGGATGAGGTTCCTAAGTCCTTGCACACCATTTGACAATAATGCAAACTTATTACAAAACAAAGGAAACCCAATTGTTTGCAAAGTAGGTTGCTTCAAAACCCCAAAATGTTCAGCTCAAACAATACTTAAAGGTAAGTTAAAATTTTGCTAAATTTGGGTGTTCTGTGAATATTTTATGAGAAAAAATAAACACACAAAATACACCTCAACAGGCTGAAGTGCAGCACACGTTCAATATGACACTGGCCTCTGTCACCCAGTGGGCTTCACAGGGCTGCGCTCAAATGGTGCATAACCAACCATGGCTCTATCATAGGATGAGGTATGGTGAGAAATTATGCCATGCCTGCCTTGGTTTATCTGTGCCTGCTGTGTTAAATTGGAAAATGCTTTTGTGGCAGCCTAAGGTCCCAAGTGGGAGGGTTCCAGCCACCTGATGGTCATGGTTGCTCTAGTTTATCCTGTCATAACATTTAGATCATGATACAAAAATGCCCTCATGGTATTCCAGAAATTTGTCTTTTCTTCTGCCAATCACACAAAATTAATAAGTTTAATTAACTAAATTTAAGACCATGATTCTCAAGTGGGGTCTAAAGATATGTGAAATGATCTTTTATTTTTGGATAAATACAAGAATTACAAATGATGAAAGGGGAAACTGATCTCATCTGATAAAATGGTAGCTTAGAAAAAGCTACATGAATTAATAATTTAGGCATCTAAATTTTATTAAATGGTGACATTGAACAACCACTGGATATAATTAGGAGCCTAAATCTTAGTAAATCTTCCAGAATATATATATATATATATATATATATATATATATATATTTATTATAATATCTAAATCACATTAACTTAACAATTAAGTCATATGAGAGAAATGGGATTGCAACAGTTGTTGAAGCAGGTTTCCTAAGTCCTAACCTTAGAAAATATGTTAATAAAAATATACTTGGCTGTATACTAAATTCTTTATATCTTAATAGATTTTTTAAAAAAGAATTTGTGGATGGTATGATAAATTACTAAAGATTAAAGTGACTATAAGATAAATTTTTGTCACTTTATAAGAATGCTAGTAGTTTGTCAATTTTCTTTATATCATCCTTTAATCTTCAATTGTTGGTTTAGATGTTATCTATCAATATGAAAAATAGACTCAATTTATATATCTATTTAGAAAAACCATTTTAGTTACTGAGTATTACAAAACTTCAAATTTCAAGATCTATACTATGAAAATTGAAATATATCTTTGGGCTTTAAATAGCTTAGCAATAAACCAAATTTAAATTACAAAATTTAATATAATAAAGCTCTGCTAAAAGCATTTGCTTCTATGTTGATATTCTAGTTAAGTCAATACAAAAAGTTAACTTTTATTATATATAAACTGCTCCACTTATATAAGATAAGAAACTGATAAAACTTATCTGAAATTACATTATCTAAAACTATTGGGTTTTTTGTTATGTTTTCAACTGATTTTATAATTTTAAATTTTATTCGAGGTGGGCCGACCTGGGGACGGTACCGCACCGATTAGGAAATTGAAGAAAATGGGAAAGGAGGATAAAACCCGGAAAACCTCCATGCGCGGCGTATGATAGGCCAGGAACTCCATGGACCGCCTTTGCTATTCGCTATCTCGGTTCAGGGCATTGGCGCGCAAAACCAACACAGTCAAAATCGTCCCCTACCCAAAGTCCATTACCGGGATCGAACTCGGGAGGCAGTGGTAGAGGGTCCATACTCTACCACTGGGGTATCCTCCCTTTTTCAACTGATTTTATAATTTACTTTAGTTTTACTTACTTACAACTATCCTTTATATCTATAGTCACTATAGTTTCTGTAAAAATAAAGGGTTTTCACTATATTGATATTGAGATAGATTTTCTGAAAAATAATATTAATAGTTTAAATAGCTGAACAATATAAAACAAGATTAGTGACTTTTAATATAGGTTCTATATCTTATCATAGATATTAGTGACTATATACATAAATTCTTACATACAATTTTAACTAGATTTTACCATTTAAAAATTCTCTTTTATAATGTTAAAGAACAATTAATGGAAGGTATGCTAAATGTCCTATATACAAGAAGTTACTAAAATTTATATAAGTATACATTAATTTGATACTTTGTTATAAATACTAATGTTTAATGATTTATCTGTTAAATTTTCTTTATAAATCATAAAAGTAAAGATAGAGTTGTACTATAGACTAACACTTGTTTGGGTTGCTTTTGATCTAATTCTTTATAGTTAATATATTTTTTCTATACTACTATATACAAAAGCAAGCACAGCTATAACAAACCTTTGTAAAGAAAAAAAAAACTTGATAAATGGGTAAATAGGCAACTTTATAATATAAAAAATGCTAAATTGAATTTTAAAAAAATATTTAGGTAGATCGACCTTGAGACAAATATACCACACCGAGAATGTTTTCTAGCCAGTACAGGTTTCGAACTCAAAACCTGCACTAGGGGTGGAGGCAGTTTTAGCCGCTCGGCTAACCACGCCTGCTAGATTGAATTAAGTTAAACTATTTTGAAATATCAAAGGTAAAAAAATCATAACCTCTAGGTAGTATCTTGCTATCACTAAAATGCTAGTAATTTTATAAAATTTGTTAGATTTCTACTAAAAATATAGTATTGAATATAAAACTATTTAAAATAATAAACTCTTTTATTTTTGTATCACAATTAAATAACAAAATTTGATTTTACTTATTAAAAATTTATATAAGAAGTAGCATTTCTATAAAAACAAATATATAAACTAGTCACATCTAGTACTAAAAAAAATATATATAAACTAGTCATAAAACCTTATCATTTATACATTCTAAAAATTTTATACTATAAGGTATAATAATAATTATATATATCCCGAGTTCGATCCCGGTAATGGACTTTGGGTAGGGGACGATTTTGACTGTGTTGGTTTTGCGCGCCAATGCCCCGAACCGAGATAGCAAATAGCAAAGGCGGTCCATGGAATTCCTGGCCTATCATACGCTGCGCATGGAGGTTTTCCGGGTTTTATCCTCCTTTCCCATTTTCTTCACTTCCCTAATCGGTGCGGTATCATCCCCAGGTCGGCCCACCTCGAATAAAATTTACAAATTTAAATAATAATTATATATAGGTTTACCTGTTATTTAAAGGCCTATTATAAAAAAACTAACCATTTTTACTCTTCCAGGTCTTGTGCAATGATATTTTCTCCCATACTAGATATGTAAGCTGACAAAATACTGTTAACAGAGTTTAACTACAACTAATGCCATTAATACTGCTACCAACCCTTTGTGAAGGTCCTAAAATCTAAAGATTTTAACAATTGTCACTTATGTCTTGAACTAAAAATTGCTTGTTTTATAAGAATGTTGTCATGGAAACAGCTGATAAAAAAGACTGGGCTCCCAGTCAGGGTGTGTAAGCACCCAGTGGAGAGCCCAGAATGCCAAGGGCACAGTGGTCCGTGCAACTAGAAGAAGGGGGGATCCAGTAGGGATGTGAGGAAAGTAATTGTTTATAAATGTACCAAAGGTCCCCAAGGCAAACCAGATGGTTGCAATGGGGGCAACCGCAAATCTTGCAGGGGCAACCCCCAAGGGTGGGAGAGGCAGGGAGGATGATGACTCCTCCAGGGTGCACGGTTGCTGGCCTTCAGTTATGGGTAGGTGGGTCTGTGCACCAGAGAGGGGTGGCACAAAACCCACCACACAAACAGGGGTGCTGTCAGAGGGGAAAATGGGCCCAAGACAAGGGTTGGGGCTAAGTTCCCCTTGGTTGGGGTACTCTGGGGCCCTTAGGTGGGTGGGATCAATGGTGGACAAGCCAGGTGTGGAGGCTGAGCTCATGGGCCTTAGGGTGGGGGCACCCAAGGCTGCTCCAATAGAGGAGCGCTCTCAGAAAGCCCATTGGCAAAGTGAATGGATGGGTTTACATTTAACAGATATGCAAAAATGGATGGAGAGTTGACTCCATCATCAAGAGTGAAGCAGTTCATCGCAGATATGATCCACCACCATGTGGCAGGGTTGAGTGACTGGATGACCCATTTGGCAATCATCAGGATAATTATTTGGGTGGCGGCGCACTTTGCCAGATCAATTGGCAGAATTTTGAATAGGAAAAACAACAGGCGGAGTCCACAACAAGGTGTTTGGGGTAATTGACTTTATTATGGCATAAAGTGTGAGGAGAATAGAGAATTAACTGAAAACTGCCCATTGACAGAGCAGTTGCCTTAAGTATTGGGAGATTGGGGATTGGCGATGGGGTTTGGTTGGCTGGCAGATGGGGGAGTGGATGGATGGTTTCCAAAATCTTGGCAAAAATCAAAAAAACTTTTGCTGATTTTCCCAAATTTTTGGGGCCAGACCAGGTCAATGGTACTGATATGGGCCTTAACCATTCAAGTTGGGCAGCTCAAGTGGTTCAGATTTCCCAGATTTGTCCCAGGAGGCTGTGGCCCTGATGCTCAGTTGTCCACAACCTGGTCCAAACTCTCAATTTGGTTGTCTATGCAATCTGAGCTTCTTGGATCTGTTCTGAGGGGTGGGGCAACTGGTCTGAGTCACTGGTGGCCTGGTTCAAAACCCAAATTGAGTTCTGATCTGATTTTTGGACCTGACCAGTCTGGACTGGCTCCATTAGCCTGGAATCTGCAGGCTGGGCTCCAATACTTGTGCTGGCAGTTTCTTCAAAATTTTGGTAAATTTTCCCTGGTAAGTGGGGGTCCCAGGGGCCTGCCCAAGGCCCTGGCCTGCATGATCTCCTGGCAGGTCCCCTCTATTAATTTTATCAGGGTTGGGGAGGGGGAGGGGAGAGATTTGGATATCTCTAGGTGGAAGGGCAGTTACCCAGCGCTCATCAACCACATGTGCCAGGTCGCTCAACTGCAACAGGGGGTCCACTTGGGCCTTTGGCCCCTTTTGGTCTGAAAGGGATGCTGCTCCCTATCCAGTTGTAGGGGCTGGTCCCCAAGACTTACACTACCCTTTCCTTTTTGACAGGGAGGAGGCCCCCACCTGGGGCATGGACCAGGGCATAGTTCTTGTGTCTCTCTGGGAGCTTTATGGCCAGGATGGCTGCAATCTTCTGGGGTGGATGGGGGGCTGCCAGGTGGGAGTTGTGGAATTCTTCTATCAGGTCCTTGCAATTTGCGCAGTTGCATGCACTCACCCAGCTGTTCTCATATGAGGGGTAGCCTTTCCAGGCAACCAGGTATTGAATGGATCTGTGGGACCTCTGGGAAGCCAGGATAGCCTCCACCTCCACTTCCTGGGATTCCCCAATGAGGATCAGCTCTGGTGATGTTGGCCTTTCCCCTTTGAAGGGGGTCAGGAGGGAGGTGTGGAAGATGTTATGCTGCTTCCAGTGAGCGGGCAGCTTCAAATGATAGGCTCCATTGCCTAAGTCCTTCTCCACCTCAAAGGGGCCAGAGCGTTTGGCTGCAAGTTTCTGGGTGGGGGCTTTTAAGGGAAGATTGCGGGTGTCCAGCATGACAAGGGAGCTGACTTTGATCTCATGTTTGGGTAGGCGCTTCCAGTCAGAAAACTTTTTGTAATCCTTGATGGACTTTGTCAAATGTTCACAAACCAGGTTGTGTGTCTTGTGGAGTGCACACACATGGTCTTCAGCTGCAGGGACTGTTGAGGAGAGCTGCGGGCCAACTTGGAAGGAGGGGTTGTAACCCAGGGTGGCCTCAAAGGGGGAGAGGTTGGTTGAGGAGTGGAGTGAATTGTTGTATGCAAACTGTGCGAGGGGTAGGTCCTTGGCCCAAGTGTCCTGTGAGGCCGTCGCATAACAGCGCAGGTACTGCTCCAGTACCTGGTTCACCCGCTCAGTCTGCCCATTGGACTGGGGGTGGTAGGCCATGGATCTGCAGGGCTTGATGCTGAGGAGGGTTAGCAACTCTTCCCAGAACTGGGCGGTGAACTGGGGTCCCCTGTCACTCACTATCTCTTTGGGGAGACCAAACATGGCAAAGACATGGTTGACAAATAAATTTGCGGTCTCCACTGCAGTAATAGAGGAGAGGCAGGGGATGAAGAGGGCAAACTTGGTAAAATGATCAATGACTACCATGATAGCATCTGAGCCATTAGAGGGGGAGCTCCACGATGAAATCTACTGAGACTGAGGTCCACGGGCCTTCTGCCTGCTGCAGGGGGTGTAGCAACCCCTTTTTTCCAGATCAGTCCAATTTTGCTCTGGCACAGGTGACACAGCGGGAGATCCAGGCGGGGATGTCCTTTGAGGACCCTGGCCAATTGTAAGTTCTCTTTATGAGATCAGCGCACTTCTTGATGCTGGGGTGCCCAACAGTCTGGGGGACATGGTGTTCTTGATAACACAGTTGTGTAGAGATGGGGGGACCCAAACCTGATTGCAGAACCAGATGGTTCCCTCCCGCAGGGTGTATGGGGCTCTCTTCTGACTTGAGGACTCTAAGTCAGTGTAAAGCTCTAACCCTTTGGGGCAACAGGTCTGGGCAGCGAGGATGCGAGGGAGGAGCGGGGCGTCAGGGGCAAGGTTGGCAAAGGCTACCATTGGAGGAGCCAAGGAGAGGATTTGGGAGGGGGGCACTACAGTAGTAAGCTCTAGCAGGTCCTCTCCACCATTGGGTGATAGCGATGGGTTCAGCTGAGCATGTCTGGCAACACATTCAGGGGGCCTTTTATGAATTCATATTTAAAATGAAACCCACAGAGGTCCTGGTATGTGCAAGTTTGGCGGTGCCCCAGCTTCTGGGGTTTGTGGTAGTATAGTAATGCCTTATGGTCAGTCTGAATGGTGATTTTGTGCTGGGCGCCTTGCAGGAGGTATCGCCAGTGGGTGAGTGACCACGCCACTGCCGCTAGCTCCTTGTCATATATTGGCCATGCTTGTTCTGTGGAAGTGAATTTGTGGGAGTAGTAGGCCACTGGGTGCTCGACCCCCTCATGCTCCTGTAGCAGCATGGCGCCCACTGCCACTGATGAGGCATTGCAGGCTACAATGAAGGGGCAGGAGGTGTCAGCATGCCGCAGGACTGGGGCGGTGAGGAAAACCTCCTTGATAGACTCAAAGGCCTGCTGGCATTCTGGGGACCACTTGAAGGGGGCGTTTTTCCCAGTGAGGGGGTGAAGGGGTGCCGCCAGTTGGGCGAGGGCTGGGGAGAATTTTTTTAAGAAGGTAATGGTGCTGAGGAAACTTTGGAGTTGTTTCTGTGTAGTAGGGGTAGGCCAAGACTGGATCGCCTCAAGCTTAGAGGGTGGAACAGCATATCCGTCCTTCAGGATGAGGTTACCTAAGAAGGTCACTTCATCCCAGAAAAATTCGCACTTTGAGGGTTTCATGAAGAGCCCTGCTTTGTGGAGGGCTGCCACCACTGCTTCAAGATCCTTGGCATGTTGCTCTGGGGTAGGGGAGTGGATCAGAATATCATCAATGTAGGCTACAGCGCATGAGAAGCGCAAGTCCCCAAGCACATCATTGATGAGGCGTTGGAAGGTGGCTGGAGCGTTCTTCAGTCTGAAGGGCATCACTCTGAATTGAAAAAGACCCCGGCGGGTGTGGATAGCTGTGAGCCACTCTTGTCCTCTCGCCACCCTCACCTGATTAAAGGCGTTCACCAGATCCAGTTTTGAGAAGACCCAGGATTTGGCGATGGCTTGGGCAATGGTCTGCTCTAAGGGCAACGGGTAGGGGTCAGGGATGGTGATGTTATTGAGGTGGCCATAGTTGATGCAAGGGCGCAGGGTGCCATCTGCTTTCTGAGCGAAAACTATGGGGGAGGCGACTGGTGAAGATTTCTTGATAAGCCAACCCTTCTCTAGCATCTCATCTAGCCAAGTCCCCAAGGCCTTGTCCTCTTCCTCTGTGTAGGGGTAGAGGGGGCAGTTGATCTTGACTAGGTCAACTGTCAGCTGAAACGTTAGGTCATATTTGGAGTGTAGGGGGAGCTTGGAAGCCAGCGACATGTCAAAGATGGACTTATAGGGGGTTAGGAAGGGTGGGAAGTCCTGAAGGGAGGTCAATGGGAGAGGGGTCTGGGGGAGAAATAGAGCTGAGGGATGTGTCAAGGGGGAGGGTTTTCAACAAGGGAAACTCTCCACTCAACTTGAGGTTTGAGAACAACAAGGAGTTATTAGCAAGATTGATGCGGACCTGCTGTCGCTGCCACCAGCCCACCCCCAAGATCACGGGGTAGAGCAAGTCCTGTACGGCTGAGAAGTGGTCACAGAACCCAAAGTCGTGGACAGAGAAGTGCAATGGGCGTCAGACGCGGTAAGACTTCATGGGCTCTGATGAAGCACCCAGGACTGAAGAGGCTTCTTCCATTGCCAGGTCCAAGGAATGCGCCACACTGAGGTCAATAAAGTTGCCTGCTGCTCTGGTGTTGAGGAGGGCTTGCATGGTAAATTCACCTGACTCTGAGGGGAAGGAGATAGGGAACAAGAAGTAGGCTTGATCTTCTTTATTGGGGTGGGCAAGAGAGAGAGCAGCCGAGGAGGGAGCATGACCCATCATTAGAAGAGATTGACCAAGAGGCGCTGGGCTGGTCTGGAACTGGGGAGGGGTTTCTGCTTCCTCCTTGTCCCAAATGGGGCAGCGAGGGTTGATGCGTATGCCCGCTCCACTCTCTTTGAGGGGGGCCTCCAGGTTAACTGGGGGGTGGTGGCGCCAGGGTGGGCAGGCTCTGAGCTCTGGGGGATCAAGGGCCCACTTTCCTGATCTGGGGTGAGAGCAGGGGGTGCAGCAGGCAGGGGCTCTTCTGAGGGGAGGGTACCCAAGGTGGGTACAGAGGGGGCGCAGAGGGCGGCGAGACCTGGGGGCGCTTCCCTTGGCTGCGACCACTGGCAGGGGGAGAGGGGTGGCACGCGGGACCTCAAGAGCTGCAACAGCGCACGTGGGTGTATGGAAGGGCCTGGCCCCAATTGTGTGAGCCACTGAGAATGCAATTTCTAAGGACCTGGGGAGGGGGTCCCAAGATGCATGGGCAGCTGCAGTGGGGTCCAAGGCAGCTCGGAAGGTGGAGATGGCGATCTTGGGGGGATGGGCACCGTGGGGGCCAGGACCATGAAGGCTTCAATCAGGGAGGGCAGGTCCGTGGCTGTTTGCCCTAGTGTGAACAAATGATGGAGGAGGCGCGCCAGTCTAGACTCAGGGGCCTGGACCGCTGAAGTAACCAGCGCCAGTAGGGGTGGGGTTCCCAGACTTAGCAGCAGAGCGGAGCACTCCCCTGACCCAGCGGCGGGCGTCCCCATCTAGGGCATCAAGGAGAGCTACGCTCTGCTGGGCATCAGAAGGGAGGGGAGTTTTCCCCCATTGGCGGTGTCTGCCAGGACACCCAGGATTTGGTCAGCCACCTCATCAGAAGGGATAGGGGGACTCCCAACCCTATCATGTTGACTGATGGGGTGACACTTGACGCCAGGGGTCTGCGGGGTGGGGACCAGGTCAACACAAACTGGTGGCATGCTTGGATGAATGAGGCCACTGACCAGCAGGAGAAGGCCAGGTTGCAGAGAGAGAGTACATTTAAGGTTAGGGCGTAGGCCAACGCTTCGCCAGTGCCAGTGAGGAGGGTGGAGAAGGCTGAGGTTATGGGTCAGTTCATTATGTCATGGAAACAGCTGATAAAAATTAGACTGGGCTCCCAGTCAGGGTGTGTAAGCACCCAGTGGAGAGCCCAGAATGCCAAGGGCACAGTGGTTCATGTGACTAGAAGAAGGGGGATCGAGGCGGGGAGGATGACAACTCCTCCAGGGTGCATGGTTGCTGGCCTTCAGTTATGGGTAGGTGGGTTTGTGCACCAGAGAGGGGTGGCACAAAACCCACCATGTGAACAGGGGTGCTGTCAGAGGGGAAAATGGGCCCAAGATGAGTGTTGGGGCCAAGTTCCCCTTGGTTGGGGTACTCTGAGGCCCTTAGGTGGGTGGGATCAATGGCAGATGAGCCAGGAGTGGGGGCACCTAAGGCTGCTCCAATAGAGGAGTGCTCTCAGAAAGCCTGTTGGTGAAGCGAATGGATGGGTTTGCATTTGACAGATATGTGAAAATAGACGGAGAGTTGATTCCATCATTAAGAGTGAGGCAGTTCACTGCAGATACAATCCGCCACTGCGTGGTGGGGTTGAGCGACCAGATGACCCATTTGGCAATCATCGGGATAATTATTTGGGCAGTGGCACACTTTGCCATATTGATCAGTGGAATTTTGAATAGGAAAAACAACAGGCGGAGTCCACAAGAAGGCATTTGGGGTAATCAACTTTATTTTATCGCAAAGTGTGAGGAGAATAGAGAATGAACTGACAACTGCCCATTGACAGAGCAGTTGCCTTAAGTATTGGGAGGTTGGGGATTGGTGATGGGGTTTGGTTGGCTGGCGGGTGGGGGAGTGGATTGTCAGGGTAAATCCTGACATTAGTGGAATTCCTGAGATTATAGATATTGTCAGTCAGATCAATATGATATGTGATGAAGTTAGATTGAATAATTGCATATTAAACTAATGATTGTAGTGAAAATATTTGATTTATCATTTAAGTTACTTTATTTTCAATAGTAATCAGTCAATTAATAGCACCAAAATGAATTTATGATGAAACTGAGACGATTCCCACTGCCTTTAAAAATCACATGCAAGTTGCAATCCCATAAGCTCCAGAGAAGAATAGTGTACTGTTTAAAATCAATTAAGCTTAGGTAAGTCCAGGAAGTTGGATGGTATATAAAACCAAGGCATTCATTTGGTTAATCTTTGCGGTCAATAAGTTTATTCTTATAATGCAAACACTATTAAGTTTATTTACTAAAGTGTTATCATTACCAATCTACCACCCCAGTCTACAAGAAACTCCCTTCCAACTTTCTCCTTTTAAAGCCATGTCTTTAAGCAACTCTCATACCAGCTTACCCACCATTCCTTATACCTGGACACCTCTAGTGTCCTTGTCATACTGGGCTAAACCCCTTGGTTATACTAACTCATTGTTAGCTACCCCCAACCAGGTCAGTAGTACACCAGTCCCTGACAATTTGATCGCCACTATTTACAATAGTTATCCCACCGCGTTTTTATTATTGGGGGCTTTGATATATGCCTTGTTGATGGGAAGTTACTAATTGCTGGTGCGGATGTTTTCCCCAGTAAAGAAAGATAAAAGAACTTATAAAGGAGCAGTAGGACCCAGTCAAGTTCAGACAGTTAGTGTGGCCAACCATACACCTATGACTTACCCTACAGTTCCCTTGCAAAAAAAATTATCTTTAGCTGAAGTGAAAGAAGGTCTTACGTTGTTGGGAGCATATTTTAAAGCTTATCCTGAGACCTATCCAGATGATGCACAGAAATTATGGAAGTGGGTTCACAACTCACTGGTGATGCGCTGAGTTGGTCTATAAGTAACCTAGAAGAGAATGATAATGTGTGCACTAAATATGAGGAATTCAAAAGTCAATTGTTAGCAGCAGAAACCCACACTAATATCAGATTAGAGTCAAGGATAGCCTTGATAAATTTTCAGCAAGAAGGGAAAACTGTTGAGGTATACATAAAGATGTTCCTGGATATCTTTCAGAAGACATAGTTAGATGAAGAAATGGGAGCACTTTACTTCAGACAAGGGTTAGGAAGCCGCTTAGCAGAAATTAATCAGACATCTTCCCACCATGCTGCCATTAAAAAAAGTTATTGATATCACACATAATATAATGGTGAGCGTTGGCGGACCAGAAGAATGCTTTATTCAATGGAATTACAAGAAGAGAAACTCCCAGACCATCAATTCCTCATTAAAGAATGATATTCAGTCTTATCCATTATTAAGTGTGAACTTACATGTTGGAAAGAAGTGTTTGAATACTATGGCTTTGCTGGACAGTAAGGCCTCACGGAACTTTATTTCAGAGCATGCAGTGAAAACGCTGGGCTTTTATGCAAAGAAACCTTTGATGAAAGTAACCTTGGAAATGATGAACAGTCTTTAGCTTACCGCTGCTCACGTCACATTGACTTGAAGTTTGGGGTAAGTAAAATGAAAGTTGAGTTTTGGGTCCTGCATAGTTCACCCCATACTGTAATTCTTGGGTATCCTTGGTGGACACAGGTTGAACTCCAGCACAATTATGGGAGGAACTATATCACAATTAAGCTAAAGGATAAGCTACTTGAGAGTGTGTTAGAAGAGCATAAAAATTTGGACATGTTCGCAACTGTAAATCAGGTTGGTCCATTGGACCCTGCAAAGGAAAGATCCCTAGGTATCTCTCAAAATGGGCTTCACTTTTTGGAGAGGAGGAGGCTAAGCAACTATCAGATCATGGATCCTTTGATCACACGATTGATTTACTAGAAGGGAAGCATCCCACCCATGGACCTATTTATAGTTACAATAAGAGAGAACAAATTGCCCTGAGAGAATATCTAGATACAATGCTTGAGAAGGGGTTCATACGGGTTTCCCGCTCTCCCTGTTCATCACCCTTGTTGTTTGTTAGTAAGAAGGATGGTGGACTATGGCCATGTATAAACTACCAGAAGCTCAATGATATAACCATAAAGAACCGGTATTCCTTACCTGATGCTGATTACTTGAGTGATTAACTGTCTGGAGCTAGAATCTTTTCCAAAGTTGACTTGAGGGATGCATTCAACACGATATGGATAAAAGAAGGTGATGAGTGGAAAACAGCGTTTAAGACACGATTTGTGCTATTTGAGTATCTGGTGATGCCATTTGGGTTGTGCAACGCACCTAGTACATTTCAACAAATGATTAATACGGTGCTGGGTGGCTATCTGGACCACTTCTGCATAGCCTACCTTGATGACATTTTGATCTACAGTAAGATGCAGAAGGAACACTTACTGCACTTAAATTTGGTCTTTGAACAACTTGGAAGGTACAACTTGCATGTGAAGCTATCAAAATGTGAGTTTGCACAGGGGAAGTTGAATTTCTTGGTTATTTTGTGGGCAGAAATGGGTTCACCATGGCACCTAGAAAAGTGGATGCCATCACATCTTGGCTTACACCTAATAGCTGGAAGTATGTTTGTAGTTTCTTAGGCTTGGCAAATGTTGTAGGGATTTTATCAAAGACTTTTCTTCTATTGTGTTACCCTTAACACGGCTTACATCAGAAAGTGTTCCATATAAATGGTCTCAGGCAGCGGAAAAATCTTTTTCTGAATTGAAGGCTGCCTTTGTTTCTGCACCTGTGTTGGCAATGCCCAATGATGAAAAGCCCTTTGTGGTTGAGACTGATGCTTCAGGATACGCTCTTGGGGGTTTTTGTTGCAGGAGGGGGTGATAGTAGGCTGCGTCCTGTAGCCTACTAATCCAAGAAATTCATCCCAGCGGAATGCAACTATCCTATCTATGACAAGGAAATGTTGGCTGTTGTTCAATGTCTCAAACACTGGCGCTGGTACCCTATGTGGGGCAAAGTACCCAGTGAAAGTTTTGACAGACATTAAAACTTGACTTACTTTTTCACCCCACGGCAATTGAACTAGTGTCAGGCATGATGGGCACTTACTTTGGTGGATTATAACTTAGACATTGGTTACATACCTGGGAAAATTAATTTGGTTCCAGATTCCTTAAGCTGGCGTTTTGAAATGATCCCTAAAGAGGGGAAAATTACCAAGTTTAATACACAGGTGCTTCTGAAGACCAAGGATCCCGCTGAATTATTATCTCATCTTGTGCTAGTGGGCCGTAGAGATGAGATTTTGGATGTTTAAAATGATGTTGCTTTCTGTCAGAATGTGAAAAATGATCTCATTAAAAACTTAGACAGTGTGTGGTACAAAAAGAGTTACTTGTTAAAGGGTCAGTTAGTATTCTGGAAAGGTTGTTTTTATGTGCCAGAAGGACCTTTAAGATTGGATGTCATGCGCGAGCACCATGATGTAGGCATGGCAGGACACCCTGGGAAGAATAAAATGATCCAACTGATTCAAAGAACTTACTGATGGCCTGGTCTTAGAGGGGATGTCTTAAAGTATGTGGCAGGATGTGAGCTCTGTGGGCGCACCAAGGTTTGTAGAGGACTTACTGAAGGACAATTACAGCCATTGTCAATTGCACAAAAGCCATGGGAGTCAATATCCATGGATTTTATAGTAGAGCTACCCCGTTTCCAAGGATAAAATGCAGTGTTGGTGGTGGTAGATAGATTTACTAAAATGGCTTATTTTATCCCAACTACTACCAATGTCATGGCTAAAGAGATAGCTCATCTGTTTTTGAGAAATGTATTCCTGCATCATGGTACTCCCAAGGAGGTGATCTCAGACAGAGGGCCTCAATTCACATCGAATTTTTTAGAAACAGTTCCTTGTAGACCTTGGAATCAAGAAATGTTTATCCACTGCATACCATCTGTAGACTGATGGACAGACTGAGAGAGTTAATCAGGTGCTGGGCGGTATCTGAGATGCTATGTTAATGCAGAGAAGGACAACTAGGTTGAGTTGTTGCCTATGGCCCAGTTCTGTTATAACACTCTAGATCACTCTTCAACTGGAATGTCACCGTTCAAAGCTAACTATGGATATGACGTGAACTGGGAACCATTGCCATCTGTTGAAGCGGATAACCCCCCTGGGAGGGAATTTTTATGGAACATTCATCAAACTCATGTACTTTGCTTGGCTAATCTGAACCAAGCATTACATACTTACAAAGACTTTGCAGATAAGAAGCGTGTGCCTGGTAAGGTGTTGGAAGTAGGTAGCCAAGTTTGCCTGGATGTTCAAAATATTTCTTTAGATGTACCATGTCAGAAACTTGCCCATTGGCGCGTAGGGCCATACAAGGTCACAGAGGTTATAGAAAAGGTGGCTTACCATCTTGAATTACCTGAAGGTTGGAAAATTCACAATGTATTCCATCATTCCCTCTTGCACAAAAAGAAGGAATCTCCCTACCATACCAGAAAGTCAAAGAGATATCAACACCACTGATTAAAGGTCCCTGTCCTGAGTATAAGGTGAAGGCTATTAAAGGGAGAAGAACACACCATGGTAAAGTGCAATATATGGTTAAGTGGGCTGGATATCCTGCAGAAGAGAGCACTTGGGAGCCTGAGGAGAAGTTAAAGAATGCAGGCAAGCTATTAAATAAATGGAAGAAGAAGGACTCACAGGTAGCTTCAGCCCTGGTGGGGGATGATGTCAGGGTAAATCCTGACATTAGTGAAATTACAGAGATTATAGACATTGTCAGTCAGATCAATATGATATGTGATGAAGTTAAATCGAATAAATGCATATCAAATTGATGATTGTAGTGAAAATATTCGATTAATTGTTTAAATTACTTTATTTGCAATAGTATTCAGTCAATTAAACGCACCAAAACAAATTTATAATGAGACTGAGACGATTCCCACTGCCTTTAAAAATCACATGCAAGTTGCAATCCCATAAGCTCCAGAGAAGAATAGTGCACTGTTTAAAATCAATTAAGCTTAGGTAAGTCCAGGAAGTTGGATGGTATATAAAACTAAGGCATTCATTTGGTTAATCTTTGTGGTCAATAAGTTTATTCTTATAATGCAAACACTATTAAGTTTATTTACTAAAGTGTTATCATTACCAATCTACCACAACAGTCTACAAGAAACTCCTTCCAACTTTCTCCTTTTAAAGCCATGTCTTTAAGAAACTCCCATACCAGCTTACCCACCATTCCTTATACCTGGACACCTCTAGTGTCCTTGTCATACTGAGCTAAACCCCTTGGTTATGCTAACTCATGGTTAGCTACCCCCAACCAGGTCAATAGTACACCAGTCCCTGACATGGATGGATGGTTTCCAAAATCTTGGCAAAAATCAAAAAAAAACTTTTGCTGATATTTCTGAATTTTTGGGGCCAGACCAGGTCAATGGTACTGATCTGTACCTTAACCATTTGAGTCAGGCAGCTCAAGTGGTTCAGATTTCCCAGATTTGTCCCAGGAGGCTGTGGCTCTGGTGCTCGGTTGTCTGCAACCTGGTCCAAACTCTCAATTTGGTTGTTTATGCAATCTGAGCTTCTTGGATCTGTTCTGAGGGGTGGGGCAACTGGTCTGAGTCACTGGTGGCCTGGTTCAAAACCCAAATTGAGTTCTGATCTGATTTTTGGACCTGACAAGTCTGGACTGGCTCCATTAGCCTGAAATCTGCAGTTTGGGCTCCAATACTTGTGCTGGCAGTTTCTTCAAAAGTTTGGTAAATTTTCCCCTAGTAAGTGGGGGGTCCCAGGGGCTCGCCCAAGGCCCCTGGCCTGCATGATCTCCTGGCAGGTCCCCTCTACTAATCTTATTAGGGTTGGGGAAGGGGGAGGGAGAGACTTGGATATCTCTAGGTGGAAGGGCAGTTACCCAGCGCTCATCAACCATGTGCACCAGGTCACTCAACTGTGACAGGGAGTCCACTTGGGCCTTTGGCCCCCTTTTGGTCCAAAAGGGATGCTGCTCCCTATCCAGTTGTAGGGGCTGGTCCCCAAGACTTACAAATGTATGAAAAAAATCCCTTAGCACAGATACTGGTGGTTTAAATCAACTTATGCTAATCAATTATATTATAATACTTTATTAACTGCTAAATAAAGTAAACAAGTATAACATCTTGATAATTCTTATATAACTTTATAATAAAGCTTCAAGCTTTCAATATAGTATTTTTATCTGTGCAAACTAAGTTATAATAAAAAAGTAAAGTATGTAATTTTTATGAGTTTTTTTTCTAGAGTAGTTTATATAAAAAATAAAAATTTGAATATTACTTAATTTATATTTTCAAGTCATGTGATACAGTTACTTTTATAATATAAAAACTTTAAGATCTATTTTAAAGTTATAGCCTTAATATAGTGCTAAAATAGCTTTTGCATTATTAGATAAAAAAATATAACATCTTTACAAATGAGTATACTTTAGTTTATTAGTTAAAGCATGATAGTTACTCTTTTGCTTATTAAATTAATGAAAACTAAAATATAGATATTATATACCTAAAATAGCTTTTTTAAATTACTAGTTCTAACTTTTCTCTATGCATGATCCCACTTTCAGGAAATTTTTTTGAAAAGTAAAAAGTAGTTTACCACTCCAACTTTTCACACCACTTTCCCAAAGATGTTTTGCCCTACCATCTGCTCTCAGGTAGGACAGAAACAAAGTTCCTCTGAGTGTTTTTTCCCAGCAAGAAAATGCTTGCTTTCAGCCTGGCTCAGCAAGTTCATCCAGTTTTTGGGCTAGTTTATTCTCACAAGAGACCTTGATTTGCACCTTGTGCAGGTCCACCCAACTCATCCTCAACCTAGTTCCCTCCCATTATCAAACCTTCACTTCTGTCTTCATGTCAACTATGGGTGCTTTTTTTCATATGCATACAAGGCAATTATTGCTTGCTTCTGCTATCTTTGCACTGGCAGGGTTTAATGATTCTTCCATTTTAAGTTTTACTTTGACATTGGGTTCTCCTATGAAGAGGATGCAGCTGTAGCTGCAGCTAACCCATTATTTTTTAAAATACTTTCACCCCTACAACTTGTACATGCCACTCTATGGATACTACAATGGTGGTATCTTTTGCAAACCTACCTTTACACCTCTCTGCCTATATTTGTATGATGCATTAATTACAGGTCTTTGGCCTATGGCACCACCCCTATTCTCTACTTTACCATACTTATCAGTGAAGAGCGCCTTGTTACTTTTGAACCACTGCTACCATCAACTCCCACCACCCCCATATTGCCCAGAAGATTCCCCACACGCTCACCTGGCTGCAGTACCAGATCATTGCTTTTGGGCTAGGTCAACAACAGTTGACATGTTTTCATATATGTTTTGCCTTAGACCACAACAAGAGCAACCTGCCCTATACCACTGACACCAACTCCGCCCTCTCCACTTAGGCTGTGTCAGCTGCTTCTGAATAGGGTATTTTGCTGCCCCCTCCATTTCAGACCACTTGTTGATGGGCCAGCGCAAAGCTACTGTCCCCACTCAAAACTTCAACCATCCTCACCAGCCAAAAGTTACACCAACTAATCAGGGTCAGTCTTGGACTACTGTGCCCACCCAAGTGCCATCCCATTTGCTCATCTATACCTAACTTTCCACTGATGCCCCCATTACAATTAACCAAAATTTATGGGAACTATTGGATAAGATTATTCAATTGGTTTAAATTGTTCTGTTCTCTACCCAATTAAATTAACTTTATTCAATTTTTGAACTTTGACTTTGATACTCAATCCAACCAGATGGTATATTCCAAAAACAAATGTTGTACCATTACTTAGTGACTATTAGCTTGCCGTTGTAGCAGCCTCCTCCTCTGAAAATATTCTTCTCTGTGACACCAACCATCAATCTGTCTCCCTCCTAACACATGGCTTGTGTCAGGATTCTCTCATTATTGGGTGAAGCCACTTTCTAGGATTCACGCCTCACTAATAGGCAACTAGTACAAATGCAAATCAGGCTCCTCATTAACTTGAGTTGATCCCAATTCAAAGTGTGAGGGATTATCCCTAATAACATTTAATATTAATTTATAAATTTTTTAGGTTTAAATCAACAATGGAGACTAAAGCTAATGATGCTAAAAGAATTTTATTAATCAATTGGGTTGTTGTGGAATACCCTTTTGACCATAAAACTCAATCAAATGGTCATTTAGGGATTTACCAGCAACTTATGCCAAGAATAATCCTCCCCTTTTTTATTCCTAATTATAAAATATTATTACTAATATTCTATCAGCAACTGATGCCAAGATTTTCATTATCCTAGGCACTTATTACCTAGTAACTTACCACCTGCCTTTCTTGAGTTTGTTCTCTCTCACTTTTAGCCACAAAGAAAATTAAAAAATTGAGGCTTTATCTAAATAAATATTGTTTCTCTTATAAACTTAGTCCTATTATAGCTTTATCAGCCCTTAGGGCCTACTAACTTACCAGAAGTTTCAGAGCCCAGAATTAATATAGATCTGGTTAGGATTTGATCCCCCTTGTCCTGAAAGTCTTCCCAAAGTTATTTTAAATTTTTTAGGAGAGCTAGCTACTCTTGATAATGTGTACCAAATGTTATGTTTTAGCTGAGTGGCTCACTTTAGCTCTCCAGTCTACTTCACAGGTTTTAGTATATGCATTGTATAAATGTTGATACAGTTGGATAGGTAGGTAAAATTATGAAGACTAAAGCCCTAGTTGAGATTCTTACAGCCAAGTTGAGTGTTGTCTCCAACGCTAGACTAATGTTTTCCTTCTAACCTTTGAAGGCATTGCTGGAATGCATGAGAACTTCTCCCTCTTGCTCTTCCTTCTGGTAGAACTTAACCTACTCTTGGATTCAGAAGTTCTCTGTTTCTCTCTTGATGCAGGAGTTCATGGAGATCTTGATATCAATAGATAAAGAAAGGATATTTTATTCTTATACTTTAATCCCAAGTGTTAAAATATACACTAAATGTATGACAGTCTAAATATTAATGTATTTTAACTATTCTTATCTTATCTGCTTTATTTAATAAAATACAAGGAATCTATAGGGAAATTTGGCACTCAACTCTTCTGATGGCGCTCCAATCAGAAATGGCAGCTGTTGTCACTGAATTAACCACCTAAAATTGTACCCAACAATGATCTTCCTCACTGGTATAGTCAGATTCTTCTGCCAACCAAGAAATTCAACCTCTTCCAGTTGAATAGAAGAATGTCTCCCAATGGTTTCACTCAACCCTAGAATATTATCATTATTAAGTTAGCAACCTGCTTAGGTAATGTGGCCTTTTGCCCATAAACAGCAAGTTATGTTACCTAAAAGGTTAACTCACAAGTTGCTATCAGAGTCATTGACTACCTAGCAACTAATAAATCTCTTAGTCAATCAGCAATAAACCTGATTGACTCCTACAAGATAATTAAATTATCAATAATTAAATTGATAATCAAATCACTTGTTTATTATCAGATATCATCCCTGATGAAACACTAGTAACCTTTTGAGATTAAATCTTAGTTGGTTAATCTGTTAAGGATATTTCACCAAAAATAAAAATCATATGAAATGATAACTCCCATATCCACTATCAGGCCTCACCCTCTAGTGGACAAGCATATTTATATAATCAATTAAGCTGGGTAATGTGGGCATACTGAAATCCTAACATCCAGATTTCCCCCCAGAATTTCCCTGCATCACTAAAACTGAAATTACATAGTTACACAATTTGGCCAGTGATGCTGCAAGGACTTTATACCTTCTCCATGTTTGCCCCCAAAAAAATTAGATTACCCCTGAAAATTCTACAAGAATATCCTATCTACCAAAACATCACATGGCTGCTGAACACCACCTTGCTAATTTTTTTGAGGCCCTCAGCATAGCTTAACTTGCCTCAGACAACCCTCTTTTTGCACATCTAGCATCTCACTCCATGGATGCCCTCACACCTTTGCTCTACACCATAATAAGAATCAGATGCAGAATAGGTTTAGTATCAAACCATCCTCTGGTCCCCCTCCTTCTCCACCATAGTTTGTAAGTGGTTAGCTGCTTCCCCACCTGGTTGGTATATTTCTATTTTATTTTGTTTTAAAAGACCTCATATCGTTTGATTTGTTAAGGTTTTTATTATTTTTTAAGCATTTGGGATGTCAATCCCCAGGTCAGCTTGCCTCAAATAAAATTGAAAATTGAAAGTACTAATTTCTAACATCGGTGAATCCCCCTCAGGTTGGGACCATCTAGTACTAAAAAAAGAAAGTACTAATTTCTAAGTATAACCATTGTTACCTCTTTAAAAATTTAAAATTTACTAATTTAATAAAAAGTTTTTAAGTGATAATTATAGAGCAATAACATGACTTAAATGGTAGAGATATTTTATGAAACTTTTAGAGATACTAGTATATTTTTAAAATAATATAATAATGTTAGGGGGTGGAAGGCGAGTCGGTAAGGGCGTACGGCTACCAACCTGAAGGTTGCGGGTTCGATTCCCGCCCTTCACACATCGATCGGGGTGCCAGCCGAAGGAAGCTATTGGCAGTTAGTAGGTATAATGACACGAAAACCTTACCCATGACGTAACCGGAAAAATCTGAGTCCCGATCCAGAGGTGAAAAAAACTTTCTACGACAGGGTTGACCCTGCTCAGGTTTCATGTCGATACTTTCTTTCTCTATTTCGGTAATATCCGTCCCCTGGTCAGCTTGCCTCAAATAAATAAAATAATATACTAATGTTACTTTCTATACTAAAAAATAAAAGCGATACAGATAATTTGAAGGAAATTTATATATTTTAAGCAACAAATTAATTTGTAACAATAGTAAAATTTTATTGATAAATATTAAACTATCTTATATCTAATTATAGTATATAATAGGAGCTCTAAATCTACTGATAAATTTAGTCTAGATTATATAGATACCAGGATATATAGAAGAATATTAAACGCTAGCTATTTTTATAATATCGAGCATACTTATTAAATAGTAAGCTGATTAAAGATTACTTTTATAAAAAAGAACTAGATAGTATGATTACCCTGTACAAGGCATCGAAAACCTACTAGTTATAACTAAAATGAAAAGTATATAAGAAATTAATTTATATTGCTTTTCTAATATTTGGTACCTGCTTTTCAGTATGTGCAACTTGTTTTAATGAATTTTTGGGATGTAATTATGAGCAATCTTTGGTCTTCTGGTTTAATCAACCAATCGAAATTATATAATTGATTCATTACCTGGAAGGGTATTTCAACTCAAGTGATAGCTCCGAGAAGCCAACTTAATCAAGCATGTAGATCAAAACTGATGCCAAACTGTCAAATCAGAATATAATTTATATACTTTTAAAAGTGAATTGTAGTTGGAGATAGCAGATAAGGTGGTCTAACTAGAATGCCACTTTTTGTGGCTTTTGATCAACAGTTGAAATGTAGTTTGGCTTTTCAATTGAGGCCACGTAAGCCATCAGCCTTTCCACATGTTTATCAAACTTTGTAATTAATTGGCTGAGTCTAACAATCAAATGATATATTATTATGATCATTATGTTATTACTGAAATTCAAGCTTAAGAATTAATAATGATGAAATTTTAAGTCATAAATAAATAGGTCTATAGATTATATAATAAATAAAATAATATTAAAAATTAAAAAATAAATTATGAGTTGGGCTATCGGTCTTGAGGCAAACTTTAGTAAACCTGCGTAATTGATACAGTTTAAAATTTTATACGCGTAAGCTAGTTAAATTGGATTACAAACTAAACGTAAAATATAGGTCGATTTAATATGGAATCAATTAGCCTTTTCAGGAAACTAATTTAAACAGAATTGCATCTCGATTGAATTATATGGTGAGCATATAATTGCTATCTAATTATACTGCAATTTTTAAGCTGATAACGAGCGTATGATAGACGGATGCAATTATGAACGCGTTTTCAGATGCATTCCTTGTTCACTTGATACTGATTGGGTAAATTGAAATTCGTACGTCACCTGGAAGAGTTATAGGGAAATTAGGGGGTGTGTGGTTGGCTCGCATAGAAGCTCGAATGAACCGATAAAAATCTTCTCGAGTTAAGGGTTTGAGTGTAAAACCTCAATAGGTGACTTACGTCTCGACTTACGTCTCACATCGATTAATTAAACCTGAAGTGAAGGTCCTTACAAACTCTAGAATTGCTAACCTCCTCGTTTAATTTAAACAACATGGAAGAAGAATCAGGATGGAAGTTTGCCCAGTGCTTTGGCGACAAGGGGGAGATACAGGACATTAGTGAAGGTAACTAAAGAACCGCACTTTAGAGCCAAAGCTTTATTTAGTTTCTCCAAATTCTCCTAGCCGACATCATTTCGACTGTCGAATTCGATCATACGGGCGACTTTTTGGCCACCGGCGACAAGGGCGGGCGCGTTGTCCTCTTTGACCGCAACGATTCGGTACTGCTTTACCACTTTGCTTTCCGTGTTGCTTCCTTGCCGCCAGTGACTTACTCTCCTTCTTAGAAAAAAGGCGTGGAGTACAAGTTTTTTACCGAGTTCCAATCTCACGAGCCCGAGTTTGATTACCTCAAAAGCCTCGAAATCGAAGAAAAGATCAACAAGATCAAATGGTGCCGCCGTCAAAACTCGGCTCACTTCTTGCTCTCTACCAATGGTAATTAGCCTTTTTTACCTAAGCTAATTATGTAGACAAGACCATCAAACTTTGGAAAATATACGAGAAGAAAATCAAAATGGTTGCCGAGAATAATTTAGGCGTCAATTCTCAGCACACGGTCTTTGATGCTTCCTCTCTAAAGCTTCCCAAGATGATTCTTCATGACAAGATGGTTACCGCTGCGCCTCGAAGAACGTTTGCCAACGCTCACGCTTATCACATCAATTCCATCTCCGTGAATTCGGATGCCGAGACTTATATCTCGGCTGATGACCTTCGCATTAATCTCTGGAACCTTGGAATATCCGACCGCAGCTTTAATATCGTTGATATCAAGCCTGCCAATATGGAGGAATTGACGGAGGTGATCACAGCTGCGGAATTTCACCCCTCTCACTGCAATTTGCTCATGTATAGTAGCAGCAAGGGGAATATTAAGCTATGCGACATGAGAGCGGCCGCGCTTTGCGATCAATACGCACAAGGTATTCCGCGCCTTTAGCCGATTTAACCTTTGTGAATAGTGTACGAAGAGGAGGAGGATCCCACAGACCGCTCTTTTTTCTCCGAGATCATCACCTCCATATCGGACATTCGTTTTAGCCACGATGGTCGCTATATCCTCTCGCGTGACTATTTGTCGCTGCGAATCTGGGATATCAATATGCCAGATCGCCCGATCAAGAACATCAGTGTTCACGAGCACCTTCGCAGCAAATTGTGTGATCTCTACGAGAACGACTGTATCTTTGACAAGTTCGAGTGCATGTTTAGCGGGGACGGAAGGTAAGCTTGCGGCCTGATGAGCTTTCCAACCCCTTTAGTCAGGTGCTCGCGGGCTCCTACAGCAACGTGATCAATATATTTGACGTCAACGGCGAGCGTGACATTCAGATCCCCGCGGATAAGAACGCATTTAAGGCCAAGAACGTTGGCAGCGTCAAGAAGCGCCCTGTGTCTGGCCGCAACGGACGCCCAGATGAGATCAACGTGCACGCGATCGACTTTAACAAAAAGGTTCTCCACGCTTCCTGGCACCCACGGGAGAATACTGTCGCTGTGGCTGCTACTAACAACCTTTTTATCTTTTCAATGTAAGCCATGCTCCTGATGAGCACTGACCTTGTAGGGAATCTCCATAAGTGGTTGGCTCTGGCTCGCTTTGGATCAAGCACGGCCTTTTAGGGGGCTGCTTGTGCATCTCTCGTTCTGTAAATTTCTATTACTCACCTAGTATCCTCCTCTACATGGCGGCATCTATAAACGAGCCTCACTTTTTAAGTTTTGGCCTTTGGCTTTGACTTTGTTTTAAACCTATGTTATTAGACACTAAGCAATCTTTCGTCGCGCAAGTTTTGTATATCGGCTTGCGCTTTGGATCATATCTGAGTTAATTCTGACTATTTTACGAGTGTTGTTTGATTAAGTTTCTTCAGTTGCCCATTAGCTTAAGCATTAGCGCTTCTGAGTTCTAACAGGTTTTTATGCCAAGCCATACTTTTAACTAAATTTATTTTTCTTGAAATAAATCGGCACTAAAGATGCAGCGTTTCTAATTGTTTTAAGTTACTGTCTAAAAGCCTTACAGCATGAATTGTTGCGAGATGGAATGCCATCTTAGCCCCAGAGCTGGTAATTACAACTTGCAAAGTATCAGTTAAAGCTTGTTTCTACTGTTTGGTCGTACGTATTTCAAAGATCTTAAGTTTACGCGCTGCCCTTTCAACTTTGAAATTTTTTGATCGATTTGTTGAGTTGTTCGAAACTAAGCGTATGTGAAAATCAAGCACAAAATATTTAAGGACCTTCAGTTTAACACACTTTGTAGTTTGTTTTATCCCAATACGAGGTAGCTTAGTCAAGGGTCAAATGTTATTTTTTAGTTGGTTGGCAACTTGAAGTGCGCAAGTTGTACATTTCTGGAGTTAACCTATTGTTTGTAATTTTATAGGAATCTATTATATATAAATGAATGTTTGTATTTTGTGTTCTATGTGCTCCTAAACCATTCATTCAATTGCAATGAAACTTTGAATTGTGGTGCACATGCCTGCAAAGGCTTATAAATTTTAAAAATAATTATTTTCATAGTAGACTAAAATGATTTATATGTACCAAGTGAAAACCCTATATGTTTTTAATGGTATTCGCTATATTGTTACGGCTGAGCAGTTTGGTATTCAGTTGAATTGATAATTTCAGTGGTTTTGCCAAGCGGTTGGTGATTTTAGGTTTATTAACACATTGTTGACCGGTGACGAGTTAACTCGTCACCGGTCAACAATGTGATACCAAACAAAATTTTTAAAAGTTATATAAAATATGTCCAAAGTTAAATTTCATTTCATTCAGTATAAATAAATTTATTAAAATTTTAGAATGTTTTACTTTACTTTCATATTCAATTACAAAATAATAGCCGGTGACATGACAGTTTCTGTGTAAAATTGCCGGTCAACAAAGTGTTAATAAGCTTGATGGTTTTAGTGGTTAGTGAGTGGTTGATTTGATAAATTAATTGGTTTTGGTAAGTCGTTGGTAGTTTTTGGTTGTTTCAATAAGTTTAATTTGGGTTTATCAAGAACATGGTGATTGGTTGATTCGATAAGTTAATTGGTTTTAGCTAAGCAGTTTAGTGGTTTATCTATAATATAAAATTCAAAACTTTCAATTTGAATCGTTTGTTTATTAAACCTAAGCGATGCTGGGTAATACCACTATCTACTTAATAAAACACTTTCACTGATGTACTGACATCTGAAACCATTGAGTCTGATAAAGTTCAATCTATTTAGATGAGTGGGTGAGAATTGGCAAATATTATCTAATAATTCACCAAATTGCTCACCCAAAACTAAAAAATCAGTATTAGAGTTTTAAGTAGATTATTATAGATTATTAAGTAGATTTAGGATAACCAGCTCACTATCCACGAGGGCAACAGCAAAGCTGTTAGTCTGAGTGGCTCAAGCATAATGCTGGCACAGCCTTTAGGCTGTCAGTATGAGCTCTTAAGTAACCCTAGCAACGCCGGGTAACTCTGCTACCTCTATATCAGCACACAATGGAACAACAAAAAATAGTGTATTTTCACAAGCAATGTGAAATTAAATATATTAGAAATATGTGCTTTCTCTTTTCTTCTTTTCCATTTAACCAGATTGAGCCACAGCAACGAGTGGCTGGGTACAGCTTGTATTTTATAATTTGAGTTATAAGTTAACACAATTAAGCAAAACTGTCAAGTCTTATATATTTTCTACAGCATTACCTTTGCCTCTGTCAGATTTAATGAAGTATATCATCTGTTATTAACAAATGACAAGCAATGATAGTTATAACACAGTTGTAGTGTAGGGTGTGGAAAATATACTTCGGTACATAGAAAATGGTATTGTCAGGCAAATGCATCATATAAACCTTACACTAGTTTGACCAAAGTTAAAGTTTTTTTAGCAGATGTATTAAAGATTTGTCCTCAGATAAAATAGTAAATTTAAAATAGCTTTAAAAGGTTATAAGCTTCTAATGCCAAAAGGCCTGACCTGAAATAAGTTAGATAAACAGTTGATCACAAATTTACAGTAAATAAGTTTAGGCATATTATTCAAGTTTGAAACAAAAGAAGTTTGCATATATAGTACATAAGTATAGTTTACTTGCGTTTAATGTCTAACATCAGGTTTCACTATTTATCAATGGTACATAAAAATGGCCAGTATGTGAAACTTTATACATTCTATCATAAAAATTGGGGATTTGCCATTATTTTATATAGCATGTCTTGGGCATGTTGTAGATATCCACATTATTAGTCTTGGTACTGCAGCAATAGTTGGCTGGCATTGGAAATGTACTGAATTTTCCTAAGAGCGTGTTAGACAAAGAAAACCAAAGTGAATAGACAGTAAAATACTTGAAAACTGAACCCCCAAACTTTATTGAAGACAGGTAGCAAGTTTAAAGCTTACCCCTTGCAATCATTTTATAGGTTTGGGAAAATTCTGGGTTAGTAACAAAGTTTGAGTAAACTTGAATAATTGTCAAAGTGTTAGATTGCCAAATTTTCAATAGTTCCACCATCAATTTGTCCTTTAACAAATCATATGCAATAATTTTTTATAGTTAAAAAAACTTGTTAAGCTGTTTCTATAATATTAGATATATAACTGTTTAGCAAATATATTAATTATGTTTTTGTACAATTGATCATATATATAATCTTCTGGCATGATGTAATGTTGTATCACCAGTGTATCCATTGGTTATAAAGCCTTACAAATACAGCATGATTATCAGGTGCTCTCATTATTTTATTAAGCTATTAGCTTTAGCTTTATCAATTTTGAGTTTAGCCTTCCTCTATAGCTAGATTGCTGCTCCTTTTCTTTTTAGAAAAATATCACCCCTCTGCTAAGCTTTTAGCATCCAAGGAGTTGGTGCATACTATAAATAAGTAGAAAAGTAAACAATACCCTTTATAGTCTTGACACTATTTTTTCTCACCTTATTCCCTATACAGCAGAGGGTTAGTTGATATTAAATGATTCTTTTTCAAGAAAGTAATGGAGAATAAAAACTTGCTCATAATGTTATTTAGTCATCCTAACTCATCTTTCATACCATATATTATATCCCTCTGACTTAACCATTGATAACTCCTATTTCTGTTCCTAAAATTAATTTTGAACTTCTAGATTTAGAGAACTAATATCCTCTAACTAGGCTTGGCAGATAGCTAGCTGCATGTGGACCCTTGTGTGATACCAATAAGATGGTTATAATATCATCTTAACTTTAAACCAGTTAACACTTTTATTTAAACAGGTTAAGGCTTTTATTTTACAGTCTTAAATTGTTAACTGTCAAAGCAGATTCTTAGTAGAAGATGTATTATTAAAGTTTTAGTTTTCCTTATTTTACTAATTACTTAACAGTTAAATTTAGAAAAATTTTTAAGTTAATTTTTCTAGTCTGTCAGGCCATATATAATAAACACTAGATAAAGCCTTGTTGAAATAGGTGCAGAGGTATCAGATTTCAAGTGCACAGGATATCCACACAAAAATATAGGGTACGCTTTGATGAAGTAACCTCTGGTGAGAACTTCAAATGAAACCTTGTTATTGAAAATATGGTTTTTATTAGTACTAAAGAAGCACACTATAGTATATAATACTGCCAGTGGCTAAATGGCTCACTATAGTAATTGAAGTTGAGCTTATTGCAGGCTATATAGAAAAAAATGCCTTCCAATTTTTTGTACTTGGTTTGACCAACCATCAGATTATACAATATTTATTTAATGACTATTTTGAACTAATATTAAGATAAAGACTTGATCAGTTATTAAGAGTGCTTAATCACTGTCCATGGCTTTGAAGGAGTTGCCAAAGTTGTATTAAATTACTTTTGGTGATTTTGACTTGGTGCTTTGAGCTATATATAATTATTATGGCGGATTAAATCCTTAAACTGCCAGTATAATTTTCTTAATATTTAATTATAATCTTATTGTTCACTCATATTCCTCATGCCAGCATAAAATATATTGGTATGTGAGTTATTATTGTTAATATGGCCATCCAACAGCATCTCAACTGCAGTTGTTGATAATAACTATAATAGGAAACCCCAAGCTCCAGTGATTTGCTCCCTTTTCCTAATTTAGATAATCACTCCTCTTTTCTATCACTTTTGAGTGCTTCTTAGTAAACATAAAATGTACCAGTAGGAACACTAGCAGATAGAATATCTCAGTGAGATTCTAATGGTAAGAAAATTTTTCTTTCTTATGTTACTAAAGAAATCTACAGTGAATAAAACACATGTGAGCAATCTGGAAAGCCCTTGTCAGTAATTGATACTACATTTTGCTTCTCTTTATTTATAAAAAATACTCTATTGCTAAAAAAAGGTTTCATTTTTTTGTTTCTAAAGACTGCTCTCATTTAGAAGCCTCTTTTAATTTTTAAGTGCAGTAACTTGTGCACTATAACCTGACACCCTACCACAAAATCCAACATTTTGGTGCTCACTATAGGGTTTTTACTTTGTAACCTGAGCATCAGCTTCCAAGTATAAATCAAGAGGAGAACTGATTCACCATTAGCCTTAGAACTAAGTATTCTTATAAGCCAATAGATAAGGATGGCTTGGCTATTGATCATTTTCAAGTGAGTAGTTATAAAAGTGAATGGGTAAAGGCCTATATGGTGGAGCTTTCCCCATCTAGTACATTAGAATCTTAAGCATTAGTATAGGTGTCTAATGTCTTCCAGGCTCAGCTACAAAAAGTATCTGTATAATTGCTTAATGGTTATCATCTTATTGCCACTGATGCAAATTAAGCCCAAACTGGGCATGTCTTTTAATTTAAGTATCAGGATACACTTTATGATAACTATTATATTTTCTGCAAGATGACCATCATTGAGATGGTCAAGAGACTCGCCACCCAAGGTCAATTAGTGGAAGTGATTGTGAGATATGTCCACCCTATTATACGCAAAGTTCATTAGATTATTTTCTGCCAACATATTAATATTGGCGTATTAGTTACTTTCATGGAAGCCTAACAACAGGATTATTCCCTCTTACTTGTACAGTTGGACAATGCTTTTTGCAATCTTGTGCTGCCATTATGTTTAATCAACAGAAAATAAGAACTCCCACTGGAAGGTAAAAGGATTGGATGCACAGTTTAGTGCTGATCAGTCTTGTATTATTATTAATATTATGAATAATTGAGAAGTAACCTCCCAATATGTTGCAGATAATACTCATCACTGTACCCAAGTTAAAGAAAATCTTAAAGCTGAAGTGGGGTAGCATACAGAAGCTGAAGCGGCTGACTGTGAGGCCCAACAAAACAATTATAACATGATTTAACAGGTATGGGATGATTTTAATGGCCACATTGGCCATCTTTTAACAATACTGGACCAAAATCGGTTAGAAGATTTAGCCAAGGATCTGTGTAAACATTGATGCCTTGCTAAAAATAGAACTGGTGGCTATTCAACTTTCTTTTCAGTGAGCACCAAATGTTGAATTTTTGGGGTCCATTTACTTTTTTTGGATAATAACTCACTTCAGCTCCTTTTTCAACATCACAGGTTCCTTGTATGTGCGTTGTATGAATTTTTGATGAGAAATTATATGAGGCAGTAATAGTATAAAGACTATTACTCTAGTTGAGCTTCTTTTATCCAAGATGGTTAATAGGTCCAACGCCAGCCTAATGCTTGTCCTAATCTTGAATGGCATTATAGAATATCAGTAGGGACTTCTTCATTCTTTGGTAAAACCTAACCTCAGCTCAGGTTCAGAGGTTTATCCCATCACTTCTGTATAACTTAACCTAGGATTAGGTTCAGAGGCTCTTCTTCCTTCTCATTATGCAGAGTCTGTGAAGATAACAATAATATAGACAAAGGATCTTTTATCCTTCCAACACTAGTCTTAAGAGCAAAACAGTCTAAATTATCAAAGTATATAATCTATAAATATCTTTATATCTAAGTATTGCTTTATTATGAAAAAACAAGGAAATTTATAAGAGAATTTAGCACCCAGCTCTTTGTTGGCGCCCCATTAGAATATGGTGGCCATTGCTAATGAATTAAGCCTACAGGGTCACATGAAATGCTAGTTCTTCCTCATCAGCCAAGCATATTATTCCGCCAAAATCAGTGTGACTCTTCTGAATAGATATGAAGGATGTGTCCCAACGCCTTCACTCACCCTCATCAAACCACCCTTATTAAGTAACAACCTGCTTAGATATTGGAACTATTACCCATAAACAAAAGATTGCAATCCAAAAAAGAGCAACTTAAAAGTTGCTTTAACAAAGGTGGCATAACTTGCCCAGCAACTTAATAACCCTTAGTCAATTAGCAACTAAACCTGATTAACCCCTACAAGTTAGTTAAATTATCAATAGTAAAATCAACAACTTAATCACTTGTTTATTTTTGGGGATCACCCCTAATGAAACATATATTATCCAGAGGATTGAAACCTGGTAAAATGTTAAATATTTATTCAGGATAATACCCCAATCAACAGTTATCATACATAATCAAAAACCTCCACATCTACTAGTGGGATGAACCTGCTAGTGGACAAGCAGATGAATTATAATCAAATAAGCTGGGTAATGCGGGCATATCAAATATCAACACATCCCCCTTCTTGACAAGATTATCCAGTGATGAATTTTTTGAGGGGCATACACCAATTTAATTCTGACTGAGTCAGCCAGCGTAATTTAAATTAAAGTTTTCTTGGTCTGTCTCCTCTTCTTGCTTGATGCATCTCTGGGCAATCCTTCTTCAGAGCGCATTCCTGTTCTTTGTCCTCCTTGCTTCCACCTCCACAGAGCGCAGTTCCAATGACCACATGCTGTGCCAGCCTATTTTGGGTGTTCTTGTCAATAAAAGGTCTGGAAAGATTGTTTTCCACAGGTCAGGGTTATATGACACTTTGTTGTTTATTGGATCTTTTCAGGCAGCTTCTCTAATTCCTTGTTTCATGTATTCTCCCAGGCTGGGTTCTCCATTTTTGATCAAAGAAGATCCTTTTCCTATGGACTACTTCCAGAAAATCAAGTTTCAACCCATACTAATTCTACCAATATGCTTGCTTCTTACAATGCCTCAGGACTCCTTATGGTAGACCCAGTTCTAACCCAAGTTGGTCCTACCAATAACATAAGGGAACATCACCAGATGCTCTTTCTTGATGACAAATAAAAATCAAAATTTAATACTTTTTTGCATTTTTATATTATATATATTTTTTTCTTTATAATTTTTATCTTATCTTATTTTTTCCTTATGTTATTTTTCTATTCTTTTGCAATAAGACTTAATCTATAAGTAAATTTATAGGTCCAACTTTATGTTCCCTTACTCTGGTTCAGCAGTTCTTTTTTAACTTAATCAGCTATTGTGGTTCAGAGGTCTATTTTTAAGACTTAACCACCTCTCATGGTTCAGCGGTCCCCTCCTAGGACTTGACTAACTATCTTGTTTCAGCGGTCCCCTCTTGAGACTTAACCAATACTGGAATTTAAAGTAAATTTAGTAGGTTCAGTGGTCCTTTGAGAATATTGTAACATTTTACTCCCCTAGATCAATACTTGAGATATTTAGTATGGACTCAGTTCACTATATGGTCATCCATGAGGTTTTTAAATGTATAGGCATCAGTCCTCATCTTGGCAATCACCTAAATGGACATGACCACAAAGCATCCAGCTTATTTCTTCTTCAAAGACCATGGGTGTCACAATAGGCTAACCTATCTCCAACATGGTACTCTTGTATTTCTGTTCAGTTCTTGTCATCTGTTGACTTCACTTTGGTTCTTTTCTTTTAGGTGGTATCAAACGCCTGCTATTGCAATTCAAGCATTATGCTTTTCAGTCAGTTAAGAAATTGTTTGGGGCTCATCCTTAATGCTAGGTTTACAGCAGAATACAAAATTGGTGGTAATGCTGCCCTTCATCCATATGTTATTCTGAACAGCATTTTTACTATCACTGTATGATAATTGATAATGTAGGCAAAGGTAACCAAACTTTGGTAAGTTCCCAGGTGGAAGTTTTCCCTGCAAACGATTTTTAGCATCAGGGCTAATTTTCTGCTGCCTCATTCCATCAAATTTTGTTCCTAGCTGATATGGAATGGATACCACTCCTCAGATTCCCATTAATTTTTTAGCTTCAGGATCACATATGAGTTGTAATTGGTTTCATTGTCACTCAATTAAAATTGTGGTCATCCATGCCAATACACCGCTTGATCCAGGATAATTCTCAGTGCGCTTGTAGCATCCACTTTGTGCAAGGCTTTTGTTTCTACCCATCTTTCAGATGGTCTATTGCCAATATAATGTATTTTGCTCCTCCTGTACTGATACTCATGGATCCCATCACATCTATTACCACCATGTGCCATGCAAAACTAGGGCGTACTAGCCTGTATCTTGTTAAATTCTTATGAGGCTTGTGGAGTTGACATTCCACACAACAGGACAGGTATTTGGTAACATCAAGTTAATGAATTACCAGTAGTACTGGCAAATATGGCCAATGGATAGTCTTAGGCCACCATGGCCAACAACATTATGTGAAACTTGGATAATTTCCGCTTGTTCTGATGGCTTTGGGAATAAAAAATCGTTTTCTGATAATCATTTTGTATAACTTTCATTTTTTATCTTGGTGTTTTCCATTGCTTTCTTTAGTGCAACTCAACTCTCAGAGCTTGTTCCTGATATTCATTCAAACATTTTCTGGAATAACTCATCCACTTGATGATAGACAACTTGGACAGCAGTTGTAAAAATTTATAGGTTTTCTGATTATTTTCAGCCAATAAACTCTATAAACTTATTACTTGCACAGGTTTGTGTTTTTTGCAATTCTCAGCGTTGTATGGTAGTTGATATAATCATTTGATAATATTATGATAACTATTATCCATAGTTGAATGGAAGTACTAGATCTCAGCCCAACGCTCAGCCAGTTTTTATCTCAAAAAACTTATGATGTCTTGAAATAAGGATTTGTTCCCTTGTACCACTTAACTTGATCTACTCTTAGATCCCCATTTATGGTTTCTCTGGTTCAACATACAGTTGGCAGCAACCCCTGATTTGATTCCACTTCTTCTCTGGATCCTCGCTCAGATCCTTACTCTTTATCTTAAAGAGTCTCCCAATTATCACACACAACAATATTATCCCTGAGAAAGAATAGAACAAATGGATGCTGATAAAGTTTACTAAGCTAAGACTCTAGTAAAAGTGATAGTCTGCCAAATTATTATCTGGCAAATTCTATATTACTATTCTCTTTATTAGTGAATTTTAGGGAATTTATAGTGGGGGATTTGATGCTCAACCCTCAGTTGACACCTCCTCAATGAAATGGCAGCCGTTGCCATTGAATCACCCATCCTCATCTCAGCAGTGATGGTCTTCCCCATCCTGGCTAGGATTCCATCATTGGACATCCTCAAGACCTAAAATGGAAAAAGTTGGAAAATGTGTCCCTAACGTTTTCTTCTCGATCTAAGCAAACCAACCATACTTGGCAATTGACCTGCTTAGGTAATGGGAATTGTTACCCATTAAGGCAAGTCACAAACCAACTGTTTGATTCGCTAGTTGCAGACAGCATCACTCACCTCACAACTTACTCCTTAAATTTCCAATCAGTTGGCGATAAAACCTGACTGATCCCAATCAGTACACCTGATAGTTAATCGACTATCAGATGCCCCTATATCATTGGAAACTCTGCCTGACAAGATCTTAAGCATTTGTCTGGATTGATCCCCAATGGATCTGACCAGGTGTATAACCTAAAATCCCCTAAACATAGTTACCTCAAAATCAGGGTCAACCAAGTTTCAATTCACCTCACATTATGGAATTATCCCCTAGCAATCCCTGGTAATCTAGCTAGCTGGGAATATGGGCAAAAATCCCAACGCATCCCACCTTTTGCCTAGAATTCCAGAGAGAAAAGGATTAAGGCAGGAGAACACCACTTTGGACACTCAGTCAAATACTTCATTTGTTCAAGTGGAGTAAAATCATCAGTACTCAATGATGCTCAGGATGACCTTTAGCAGGCAGCTCTCTTCCTCATCCTCCTTGCTACCACCTACTCAGAGTACAGTCCCCACGATCTTCTGTCATGCCAGGCTGATTGATTTACTTGTGACAATATTAATCCTGAGATCCAGTTTTTCTCTGTCAGGGCATATGACCCACTGTCATATTCAGGATTCATGGCCTGGCATCCTCAATCTCCTGATTTTCTCCTCTTCTTCAACAGGAGACTCTTTCTGTCAATGTTCATTTCACAGCCCAATTAAGAATGCTCATTTATATTCGCCCTTGTTATTTTCTTCTCATAACCTATTGGCTCATATCATTCTTGAGTCTTCTCTGGAGAGCTTATCCCATTAATTTTGAGATTAATTTCTTCAAAATTGGAGCTTAATTGATTTCAGAGTGCATAATGTCAACTATCATATAAGTCCAACATCTCCCTCTCTCATCAAGCTCATATGTCAAATTCTGAGTTGCAGTACCAACAGCTGCTCAATAGTCTATCTGATCAAGATCTTTGGCTCTTCCAGCGGATGAGTCAGTCTGCATGATGGAACCTTTTCTATGGTCCTTTCTGGACTCATACTACTAGTCTGGCACCAGTGGCTAGTCCTTCCATGGAATTACCAGAAATGAGTAACCAACCCACTAAAACCAAGTCAGCAATCATCTCAAATGACTCATGGCTGATCCTTCCTCTGTCATCTATTCCAGAGTTAGATTTAAAAACTCTCCTGGATTCAGCTCCTTTTGCAGATGCACCTAACATCATTATTGATCATCCTGAAATAATGACCTTTGCTCTTGATCTTTTTTCCTCACCAGGTCAGACTTGCTTTCAGAGTTCCTCTTCTAACTTGGTCAATATTACAAGCCAGCTGTCTTGGCCAACAAACTTACCATTGGCAACAGTGTACATTTTGAACTCCCTTATGCAGAATTATGGGCCCAAGTCACTAAGGCTTTATCTATAGCTCTGAATTATTCTGACCTTGAGAACATCCTAGATTAGGATATCACAGCTCATGCTCTTTGCTTTGCCAGCCAAGTTCTTTGAAGTTGGTCCACAAAGCTTTTTAGCCTCTCCCAGTTTCCATCACTCTTTCTGCTTCAGCTTCTGAGAGGCTTGTAGTCATTGATTGCAGGATGCCATTTGCTCCTTGCATGACTATCTCATTTCTGGTGCATCCCATCAGTATCTTTCACTGATGGCTTTAATAGGGGCATGATTCAGCAACCCCCATCTAGCATCCCTTGTTCGTTGCTGGCCCATATGTCCAATGTTCTTGATGAAGCCCATTGGCAAGCGTTTAGACCAATCTTATAGCTCTGGTACCATATTGGGATTACTCAGGGTTATTCACCGACTGCCTCTTCTTGTACTATTGCTTTCCTCCACGCTCTGGGGTATTGCTTTTGGCTTCTTCTGACATTTCAATTTCCCTTCCCCTAGCTGCTTTCTCACAAGGATCTGCATCCGCCCAATGAACTTGGTTTTGTGTAGGTCTAACCCTCGCTAGCATCCAATCTCACATAGATTTTGATGGTTTATTCAATTCTACTGCAATCCATCCTCCCTTTCAAAGAGGTGACATAGGCAAAATCATCACCAAATTGAGGATAGTCAATAAAAAATAAAAATTATAAAAATAGTTAGGTTTTTCTATGCAGTTTTAATTTTTCTTTTTTTCCAATATCTTTATCATTTTTTTATTTTTTTTTCTTCTTTTTTTCCATGGGACTTGAGTTTGTTTCAGTTCAGCGGTCCATCTTTTTATTTTATTACCCCAAACTGGATCCTAGGTTACTTAGACCTACCAGTTTTCTATGGTTCAGAGGTCTTACTTTTTTAAGACTTAACCATCTAGATTGGTTCAGAGGTCCTTTTTTTGGACTTGACCAAATCATTAGGACATAACCAACTTAATGGTTCAGTGGTCCTTCCAGGAACTATTTTTTGTTATTTTTTATCAATCCATCGCTTTAAATACTTAGCATGGACTTGATTTATTACTCTTCCATCCAACAGAGTCTTGATGGAGTAGGCGTCCATCATCATCTTGGCAATAATATTGAATGAACCTAACCACAATGCATCCAATTTGTTTCTTCTCCAAAAACCATGCATATTGCAATAGGCAACTCTTTCGCTTATTCAGTATTCTGATAAGGCTGGTCAGTTCTTATCATCCGTCATTTTCACTCATATCCTTTTCTTCAAAGTAGTATCAAATGCTTGCAATTGCATTTCAATCAGGATATTTGTCAGATGGTTCAGGTACTGCTCAGCACTCATCCCCAATGTTGGTTTCACCACCAAATATAAAATAGGCGGCAATGCGGCCTTCCTCCATATAGCAACTCAAATGGCGTTTTTTATATCAGCGTTTGATGACTGATATTGTAGGCAAACTTCATCAAACTCAGGTATGTTCCCCACGTGTAAGTTCTTCCTGCAACCAGCTTCCTCAGCGTCATGGCCAGCGTTCCAATAACTTTTTCACCAGTCCATTCATCTCTGGCTGGTAGGGTACAGACACAACTCCTTGGATCCCCATTATATCACTTAACTGTGAGATCACATGAGACATGAATTTGTCCCATTGTCACTCAGCAGGACCTGTGGGCATCCATGTCACTATACTACTTGATCCAGGATGAACTTCGCGGTACTGGTAGTGTCTATTTTCACCAGGGCCTTCATCTTGACCCATATTGTCAGATGATTGATTGCAACTATTATGTACTTGACTCCCCCTGTGCTCATTGTCAGCGGTCCCATCATGTCAATGGACACCATATGCCAAGCAAATCCAGGGCAGACAATTCAGTATCCAGTTGTATTCTTATGTGGATTGTGCAGCTGGCACTCCACACAGCAAGCTAGATAGTCAGCAACATCATAGTTTATTGACTCCCAGTAGTACTTGCAAATATGGTCAGTTGTTTTTCTCAGGCCTCCATGCCCAACAACCTTATGAGCCGCTTGAATGGTAGCTTCTCTTTCCAATGGATTTGGGAATAGTAATTGCTTCCCATCAATCATCTTGAAAACTTGTCCATCCATGGTCTCAATGTTTTCCATTGCTTTTTGAAGTGCACCTTGGATTTCTTGGGGCTCATTCATAATTTCACTATTGACCATTTAAGGAATAACTCATCCGCCTGCTGGTATACAATCTGGACCATTGGTAACCTCAATAAGCCATCTTATTTCTAATGAGAAGCCCCCGCTTGGTGGACAATCTCATAATTGTAAGCCTGTAACTTCAATGCCCATCAGGCCAGTCATCCTTCTGTTCTTGCAAATTGTGAAGCCAATGCAACAAGGAGTGGTCCGTCACCACTTTGAAGTGCGTTCTGTGGATGTATACCCAAAACCTTTTACAGGCGTAAATGACCACAATGCATTCACGCTCAGTTACAGTGTAGTTCCTCTCAGCTGCTGAGAGAGTCTGGCTCACATACTCCATCAGATGTTCATCCCCAAGTTCATCTACTTGGCTCAATATGGCACCAATCGCCATCAACAAAGCATCAATTTGCATGATAAATTCTCAATTGAAATTCAGATATTTCAAAATTGGAGAATATATCAGGTACTGGCATAACTCATCAAAGGATTTCTGTGCTTCTTCATTCCATATGAATCCTTTCTTCAGATCTTTCAACAGATGGAATAAGGGCTTGACAATTCTGGCAAAATCCTGATTAAATTTTCTTTAGTATCTGACCATTCCATAGAACACTTGGACATCATGGAAACTCTTTGGCACAGCCATTCGTTCTATGGCTTCAATATTCTGGGCTTGCGGCTGCAGTCCACTATTGTTGATCACAAATCCCATATATTCCAACTCTTTCTTGAAGAAGTTACACTTTCCTTGGCTTAATCTTCAGGTTAGCCGCGGACAGTCTCTTGAATACTTCCTCCAAGTGGTGTAAATGGTCAGAAAATGTCCTACTGAACACACTGATATTGTCCAAGTACACCAGGACGCATGACAACTTCAAGTCATTTAGTATAGCGTCCATGGCCCTCTAGAAAGTTGCAGGCGCATTGCATAGACCCTGGGGCATCCTAATTGGTTAGTATAGCCCCTGCGCGGTAATAATTGCGCATCTTTATTGGTCTTCTGTTGTCAAATCGATTTGCCAATATCCTGATATCAGATCCATTGAGGGAAAATACTTTACTTCTACCAATCAATCTAGTGCATCATTAATTCTTGGTAAGGGATACAAATCCTTTTTTGTAATCTTATTCAGCTTCCAGTAATTGATCACCACCCAATTAGAGCCATCCTTTTTCTTCATGATAAGAATTGGACTTGCCCAGGGACTCAACAACGGAACTAGAAGCCCATGCTTCACTAGTTTGCTGATTTCTTCTTCCACTACCGCTTCAGTCACCTTTGACCATCAAATCAGTCTCATCCTGATCAGCAAATTTTCCCCAGTATTAACCTTGTGGATCACATCTCTCACGCATACAAATGTAGTTGTCATAAGCAAATACTTTCCAATACTTTTCAAACAATTTGAGCACCTCCTCTTGCTGTCCTTCCGTCAGATCAGCAAGTTGCTATTGATCAACCAATAGGTTGATACTCTCATTTACCCCAGCCAGTAATTCCATCTCATTGAGGGTCCCAAAATCGTGGAATTTCTCAGTTTGGTCATTAGGATTAGATGAACAAATGTGACAATCTGATTCTTCTCAATATTCATTGGTTTTTCACTTTAATTTGCCAGGATAACTTGAAAATCTCCATGGCTCGACATTATTATTCCAGGAGCCACCTAAGGCTCTACTCTGGACTTCTTCCAGGGGCTTCCAACCTCCCCATACAGCAGCTCCAGTATCTCTAATGTCAACCATGTGTCAACTATCATTTGTGTTCCTGGTGGTATGGTTTTTGCATTCTTGATCATCAGTATAATTCCCCAATTTTCTAGGATTTCCATCAGCATTTATCATCGCTTCCAGTCAACTAGTTGGTATCAAATTGGGACAATGCCATCATTGTATATCAAGTTAATGAGGTTGTTTCTCCTACTCAGTGGAGCTTCCCCATCCATTTGATAGACCAATGGTAACGTCTGACCCAATATGGTCAATGTATTATCCTCAAAGTTACCAAGTCAGGTGAGATCTTCATCCTCTTCACCAGCTTGGTTAAGACAATATTAATGGGCGCTCCGCTGACAAAAATCACCCTCACCCATAATCCAATTCATTACTATATCCATATATGTACACTCAGAGTATTGTAAGATAGTGTTTACTGAGTGTATAGCAGCGTTATTAGCTGAATCAAGGGTGTGAATGATTTGCGCCAATAAATCAGGAAATGATATCTTTATCATGCTGAGGGGGTCTCAGATTCTGGTGATTGACTCAAAAATAAGCCTTCAACAACCATCAGATTGGGCTGATTATCCTTTCAACGCTTGAGCTAACACCTATATTCTCACCTCAAAGCCTATTGCAATCATACAATTCAGGCTGAACATCTCAATAATAATTTGATCAAGTATTTTAGCAGAGCGCTCGGCCCAAATATGCTTGCATATTATGGCTGATTTCTGATGCATCAAATCTTGGCAATTGGTCCTGATTATTGGAAACACAATCAACTCAATTGTATACAAAATAATTTGGGGATGACCCAAAGTTAACGTCTGAAAATCCATGGACTTCAGATGAATGAAAAACATAATCAATTTCCCGCCTTAGGGCGAAATTTGTATGTTGATCCAGTAAATAGCATGATAGCACTTGCGTGGACCGCCTGAAAGGGGTTACCTAGTGCTATCAAGGAAGAGGCCTGCTGACATCCTGATTAGGGGTGCATCATTTACTTCAATTGAGGCCAAAATTTCACAGAAGGTGTATGTTTCATCAGCAGTATGACAAAACTGAAATCCAGAAGATCTTAGGACAATTTTGCATGCTTTTATCACAAATTTTTGTACCTGAAATCCTCCCAATTTTGAGAGTATTTTGCCACCAATGAACCTAAGAAAAGGTTTCAGTCATAGGCCAAACTGAGGTGGTAAAATAGCTGTTGAAATTTTGTGCTGGAATGTGGCCAGGAGATGCCCTAGAGGTATAAATACTGGCGCCTGGCCTAATGAACATTATCTAATAAATAGCTTGCAATAAAAGTCTTATTTATTTTATCCTTTTCCTGGTTTTTATCTGAATCCTAATCTTGGAGAAGTGTCAGACAAACTGGAAGGACCAAAATCCCCAGTTTGTATTTAATCCTGCCTCGGAAGAAGTTCCAAAATATGAAGGAAAAATTATGCCCAAAATTGGCTGGAAGAGTTGAGGCAAATTTAATAGGCCTAGTGAGTTGTTAAATGGTCTGAATACTGTAAACTACAGGCACTATCAAGGATCAACCATTGGAACTTCAGCCCAAATAGATGTGCAGGATAACAATTTCCAAGTGAGAGATCCTCAGATTTTGACAACTGGTGCTCACTCAAAACCAGTTACATTCTCTGAAATGGATTCCCATGACCAATTCCTGGAAGAATCAGCCAGATGAGAAAGTGACAATGAGATGGAAACCAGCGATAAGGAAATCTCAGATTATTTTAATACCAGCTGCCATGGCTCTGAAGTGGGTACCTCCTACTCCCTGGATCTTATCACAGTGGGGGGAGCTCATGCAGATGCAACCAGCCCAATTGATCTTACATCTTCAAGCGTAAAAGCTATGCTGGAAACCCTATATCAGGGTTTTAGGATTGGTACTTCACAAATTGATCCCTCCTTCAGCCTGTTCTACTACCTTAAGGATCAGGCACTCAAGATGGAGATATATATGAAGTACCACGATGCTACCATGGCATCTCTTGCCAAACGTCTCACAGACAGTCAAGCAACTAATGAATTCCTGGTTAACTTTGTTCAACCCTCAATTAAGCATACCCAGAGAATAATTGCTAGACAAAATCTGGAAATCACAGAAATCTACCGTGTGCAAGGGGAGGAACAATCTTCCCAAAATGCCCTACTGGACAAGCTAAATTCCAGTTTTGCTGAAGTCTGAAAGGCAATTGTTGATAATATGGGACTTGCCAATGAAGCTCATGGGAGATTAAACACCCTTGAGGAGCTTCTGAATGAAGGAGTCCCAAAAATAGCCGCAGAAGTTCTGGCCCACCATGGGTTATCACAAGAATGGGTACAAACTATGAATAACCGCTGTCAAAAACTGGAAAGCCATTCAGATTACCTATTGTCTCAATCAGAATGACTTACCATACATGCCACTTCAGGCCAAAGAAATCACCTGGAGTTAAATGTAAAAGTTGATGACTTTGAAGAGTATGTTCAGGCTGAGCTGGATACTATCAACAAAAACTTTGAGGACCTTGCAGCAAAGCCAGCCATCCAAATAGGGATGAAGAAGATGCCCAGATCAAAGAGGAATTTTCTAAACTTTGGACTGTGGTGTCAAGATTGCAGGCCAGAAATACTGAAATTACTCAGGAAAATTGGGAACTCAGAATGCAGCTATCAACTGCAAATTCCTGAGGAGACAGTATGGACAAAGATATAAAAAGCTTAACAACCAATCAAGCTTTATTCAAAGAGGAGTATGACAACCTTAAAAAAGAATTTGAATCCCTCAAACAGCAAGGCTGCCAATGCTCGCCCAACTTTGACAAAAAAGAAATAGGAAAAAGCTCCGCTTATCTGGCCAAAAAACAGCCTGAAAAGTAACTAAGGGCCAAATTCAGGTGTCAGAATCCAGTAGTTTGGAGCAATATCATGAAATTGAATCATTGGAAGTTGACACCAATGCAGAAACTGATATTTTGAACATCCGTTCTATGCCTAGAGTCCTAGCATCAATCCCAACTCCAGATACTTCCCAACGGGAAAGAGGGCTGATTATGGGTGATGATACACCAAGACGCTCAAGAAGAAGTACAACCCCTATGCCCAAAATAGGGCGAGATGACTTCAAACCACTGAATTTACCAAAGTTTGATAAGGATGGAAACGTTCACTCTTTCCTCAAATTATTTGAAAAAGCAATGAGAGGAGCATCAGACCATGCAAAAGGATTGGCACTGATTAACTCACTTGATGCCCATAGCTGTGACCTCGTTATGCCCTATTTGGGTGATGATTGGTCCTATATGGATGCCAAAATTGCAATAACAAAACAGTTTGGAGGGCCTGAGAAACTAGAAACCCAAAAAAGAGAGCTTCTTAATATTGAATTCAAACAGAATGAGACTATTAAGGACTTTGCGGATAGATTCTTCCATGAGGCACAAGTTCTGCATGGGTGCAATGCAATAGATAAGTTTGACGCCAAGATTGCAATGGAGCACGTGATTATGCCCTTCCATGAACTGCACAATGTTATGCTGCCTGCATTCAATGGAAGCTTGGAAATCCAAGAGCTTACCAATTACTTGAGAAGCTGTTCCCATAATTTCAATACTCCTAATCAGGCCAAAGATCAGCAAAAATCTCGATTTTTGGGCCCAAAAAGCAACATGATGTCCGACCAGGGGAAAAATTTCCAAAATATGAACCAAAAATTCGAGCAAAAACAGCAAACAGGGCCAAATACTTGCCACATTTGCGGTCAACAAGGGCATTTTGCTAGACAATGCTTCAGATGGTCCAACAAAAAGCATGGGGTCAACTTTGCTTTAGAAATCAACAGTGACAATGAGATGGGAAAAGAGCAGGTGGAGTAGAGGCGGAATGCTCTAACTCCACCGATTTTCAAACCATTCCACCTGACCCTGATGAGCTCTTTAGGGCTGAAGATGTTGCTAAAGATAACCTCCACCATATTGTGGCTAATGATGTCATGATGGTCACTACTTGGGCCACAGCAAAAGCAACTAAACCCTTAAAAATTACCAAGGAAGCCCAAACTGAAGTATCAAAACCCTACGCAAAGCAGATTATTGACCAGGGTTTAGACCTCCAACCCAGATGTTTGACTGACCTACCTAAACTTAACAACGTTCAAGTAGCCATTCCCATGAAGACCTTAGCAGATAACTTCCCAGATATTTGCTCAAGCCTGAAATCACACCTGGAATTGGGCAGCAATCACAGCATTCACACAATAAATACCTCTGAAAACTACTCTGAATGTACTTATGTGGACATAGCGGTAAACAAGGTGCAAGTTTGGGCCATTGTTGATAGTGGTGCTCCTATCAATATAGTCAGCACAAAGTTGGTTAAAAAACTGAAAATTGCGCCTGATGTTGCCCACTGTCAGGAATATGGAACAGCTGGAGCGCATACAACCAAATCGCTGGGCGCCTACAGTACCCTACCACTCAGATTTGGATCCATTGTAGTAACAGCACCTGCCATAGTGTTGCCAAATACAAACTATGATATCCTAATTGGGACTGATTTCCTAAGAAGATATGGAGTTGTTACCAATCATAAGGACGATACTCTCACCATTCTTGGCCAGGCTATTCCACTTTACTATAACCGTGATAAGGCAGTTGAGAAAAAGAAACCCAGCCTATTCATAAATCTGGCCTACAAAGATGGAGTCATCCCAATTGAGTATTCCAAAGCTTGGTCAAAGATAAAACCACTTCCCACTCAGATTGATGAGTCAAATGGCATTCCACTTTGATCAAATCAGACCATCACTATACCATCCAGAGAACAAGTAATTGTCCTGACAGGACTAACAATTAATATCCTGGAAGGACTTTATGGTGAAGTATATCAACCATGGTCTAAATCTTGATTTGAACCAAACATTGCCCCTGGTATTATCATTCTGGGCCATGGAGAAATACATATCTTATGTGCAAACCTGCAAAATTGGCCCATTTCCATCAGGTGACATCAAACAATCGCTTTTCTGCATCTGTTCCCTACCACAGAAATTCACTCATTCCATGAGTTCAGAACTTTTGTCAAATTAGGGCTCCCCAATAAGGACCAACTCAGCATAAATAATGTTGTCCCTATGGCCAATTTAAGCAACCTGACCAACTCTGAGAAAGGCCAAGCTCAGGAGTTATTCTCTAAATATTGGGAAATATTTGCACAAGATGATTTTGACTTGGGTTGTGCTAATGGTGTCACCCACAAAATTGATACTGGAGATCATAAACCTATTTGATTATGCCCAATTAGATGCTCAAAATTATCAGAAGAAGCAGTATCCAAGGAGATTAAGGAACTCCTCGATTGTGGCATGCTAGTCCCTTCAAAAAGTCCATGGGCAGCACCAATTTTAATAGTGAAGAAGAAGGATGGAAGCAACTGAGTAGTCATTGACTATTGGAAGTTAAACAACATCACAAAGAAGGACTTGTACCCACTGCCATGAATTGATGATGCCTTGGATAGGCTAGGGGGCGTGAAGTTCTTCTCAGCAATGGATCTTATCAGCGGATATTGGCAAATAGATCTTCCCAAAGAGGAGCGCGAGAAATGTGCAATCATAACCCAAGAGGGCCTATTCCAGCTGACGAGAATGCCTCAAGGGCTCTGCAACGCCCCAGCCACATTCCAATGGGCAATGGACACAATCCTGGGAGATTTAAAATTGTCATGTGTACTAGTGTACCTTGATGATATCAACGTTTTCAGCCGCACTTTTGACGACCACCTGGAACACTTAGAGGAGGTTTTCAAAAGGCTAGCTGCTGCAAACTTAAAAATCAAGCCCAGAAAATGTCAGTTTTTCAAAGACCAACTGGAATACCTCAGATTTGTGATTGATAAAGTGGGTCTTTGGCCCCAAACCTCTAAGTTGGATGCCATCTCCAAAATGAAATGGCCCAAATCCAAGCGCAATATTCAAGTATTCCTAGGCATGATTGGGTACTATTGCCAATTTATTGCTGACTTTGCACAACTTGGAGAGCCGCTTTTCTATCTGCTTAAAGATAAGGTCCCATTTGACTGGACTCCAGCTTGCCAGGATGCATTTGACCAACTCTGATTGGCCCTATTAAGTGCGCCTGTTCTTTGATACCCAGACTTTGATTGCAAATTTATCATCCAAACTGATGCATCCCAAACAGCAGTGGGGGCCGTGTTATCCCAAGTTGGAGAAGATGGTGAAGAACATCCAGTTGCCTTTGCTAGTTGGACCTTAAACGTTCATGAAAGGAACTACATGGTGACAGAATGAGAATGCTTAGCTGTCATATATGCTTGCAAGCAATTCTGGGTCTACCTTCATGGTACTCATTTCAAAGTTGTTACCAATCATGCTTCCCTAAGATGGTTGAATAACTTAAGAGAACCTGAGGGCTGATTAGCCCGCTGGGCATTAAAGCTTCAAGCCTATGACTACACCATTGAGCATTGAGCTGGGTGCAAAACACCAAAACGCCAACTGTCTATCCCAACTACCCACCATTGCAACACTTAGTCAGGCTGCTGATGAGTTGTTTATGAAAATGATCAGCGGAGAGTATCAGGATGAGCCCAAATCCATCCAAAAAATATTATCAGATCTATGAAAAAATACAACCATCAAAATGGGATGCTTTACAAGATTGTCAAGGACAAAAAGTTTATTTTTCCAAGACCATCAGCCCAAACAGACCTAATAATGGCAGCGCATAAGGCCATAGGGCATGGAAGATTCAAGAAGATGAAAGAGCATCTGAAGCAATTCTACTACTGGGAGTCAATGCATTTTGACATCCAAGAAACGCTAGAATGCTGTGCAGAGTGCCAAGGTGAAAACCATTCAAAAAAGCACATCTTACCAGCTTGTTCAGCCCAACTTTGCCTGGCACACTGTATCTATTGACGTTGTTGGCCCACTTCCAACAAGCAATATGAAGGCCAAGTACATAATTGTAGCCATCGACCACTTGACCAAATGGGTTCAAGGCCAAGGCCATTTGGGAAGCTGGAGCAGCAACCACCGCCAAGTTCATACTTGAAAACATCATCCACAAACATGGATGCCCTCAGGTTATTCTGACCAATAATGGAACCAACTTTACCGCCAATGTCCTTGCCAAGCTCAACCAACTAATGGGAGTACAAGGTGTGCTTTCTGCTCCCTATCACCCCAAAACTAATGGGACTGTTGAGCGTGCAAATGGGACGTTGGTGAACATTATCCAGAAATTAACCTTGGCCAAACCATCCAAATGGAGTACATATCTAAGTTTGGCAGTCTTTGCCTACAATATCTCCTACCATTCATCAACCAGGATGTCTCCATTTCAAGTATTATATGGTAGACACCCAGCCCTACCAACGCTGCTATATTTGGCCCTAGAGGATCCCAGCAAAAACACTTACCCTCAGTATGTTGAGAAGCTTGCAGATGCCTTAATCAAACTACAAGCTCAAGCCTTTGACAACAGTTTTGCCAAGAAAAAGGCCCAACATCAAAAGGACTTAGAGAATTGCTATACACTGGCTGAATTTAAAGTTAATGACAAAGTTCTATTTTGCAACACCCATGGATTGGGCCAAATGCAAAAGTTAGATGCATCTGGGTTGGGCCATTTGAAGTGATTGAGAAAACATCTAAGTTCATATACACAATCAAGGATATTAGGACCAGCCATATATACAACTGAGTCCATGCAAAATTCCTAAGAAGGTTTAATAAGTGGGCCAATTAAGAAAAGAAAAAGTTGAAAAAACATAAAAAAACAAAACACAAAAACAAAAAAAATATAAAAACAAAAAAATATTTTACATAATAGTTTTATTCTAATTAATATTTTGTTTACATTGAGGTTGGAGAGATCATCCAACTTCATACTTGATGGGCATTCAGGCCAAAGTTACAAATTCAGACTCCATTCTCATCAGGCGTTTGGGCTGATGAGAAAAGACCAACATAAGGCTAATTGGGAATCATAGGACTTATGTTTGAGTCAAGAGGGGGAAATGTCAGATTCTGGTGGTTGACTCAAAAATAAACCTTTGACAACCATCAGATTGGGCCAATTATCCTTTCAACGCTTGAGCTAACACCTATATTCTCACCTCAAAGCCTATTGCAATCATACAATTTGGGCTGAATATCTCAATAATAATTTGATCAAGTATTTTAGCAGAGCGCTTGGCCTGAATATGCTTGCATATTATGGCTGATTTCTGATGCATCAAATCTTGGCAATTGGTCCTGATTATTGGAAACACAATCAACTCAATTGTATACAAAATAATTTGGGGATGACCCAAAGTTAACGTCTGAAAATCCCGTGGACTTCAGATGAATGAAAAATGTAATCAATTTCCCGCCTTAGGGCGAAATTTGTATGTTGATCCACAGTAATTGGCATGATAGCACTTGCGTGGACCGCCTGAAAGGGGTTACCTAGTGCTATTGAGGAAGAGGCCTGCTGACATCCTGATTAGGGGTGCATCATTTACTTCAATTGAGGCTAAAATTTCACAGAAGGTGTATTTTGTCAGCAGTATGACGAAACTGAAATCCAGAAGATCTTAGGACAATTTTGCATGCTTTTATCACAAATTTTTGTACTTAAAATCCTCCCAATTTTGCTAGTATCTTGCCACGAATGAACCTAAGAAAAGGTTTCAGTCATAGGCCAAACTGAGGTGGTAAAATAGCTGTTGAAATTTTGTGCTGGAATGTGGCCAGGAGATGCCCTAGAGGTATAAATACTGGCGCCTGGCCTAATGAACATTATCTAATAAATAGCTTGCAATAAAAGTCTTATTTATTTTATCCTTTTCCTGGTTTATCTGAATCCTAATCTTGGAGAAGTGTAGACAAACTGGAAGGACCAAAACCCCAGTTTGTATTTAATCCTGCCTCAGAAGAAGTTCCCAAATATGAAGGAAAAATTACTCCCAAAATCGGGCAGAAGAGTTGAGGCAAATTTAATAGGCATAGTGAGTTGTTAAACGGTCTGAATACTGTAAACTATGGGCACTATCAAGGATCAACCATCGGAACTTTGGCCCAAATAGATGTGCAGGATAACAATTTCCAAGTGTGAGATCCTCAGAATTTGATAGGGGATTGGCAGGTTTGCCTCATCTAATCAAACTTTAAGTAATTCATTAGGATTATCTGCAGCTTGAATCTTGTCTGAGAGTTGTTGGGTGTATGGCCAGGAAACTTCTTTGATTTTCTTGGGGTTGATCTCCTTTGCCCCAGATCATGTTACCTCATTCATGTCCAAATTGACCACTTGATACAGGTGAACCTGTACGTCTTCATCCACAAACAGATCACTGATGTCAATTTTCTTGTGCATAATATTGGGAGGAACAGGCTTCTCTGCAGCTCTAGATTGTTCCCCATCTAGGCCGTGGGTCCTTTTTCTGACTCCTTTGCAATTGCAGACTCTTTCGCTTAAACCACTTTAATTTGATCCTTAGGCTTCTTGCAATTTACAGCAAAATGTCCCTTTCCTCCAAATTGGTAACAGACTTTCTCTTTCTTATTAATCCATCTGAAATCTTCAGGCTTATTCCCTAGCACAGTTCAGTTGTTTATCTCTTTAGCACCCTCAGGCCCTTTGTGGGATTTATATTTCATACTGGGTTGGATTTGAAACTTCTGTTTGGGGCATTGAAGGTTGCTCCCAAGCTTTTTAAATTATCTACCATCTGAGAGGTTTTAATTTCCGTTGCAAACATGGAAGACATCATTTTTTGTAAATTGTGGTAGGGCCAAAGGGCCACTTATAATGCAATTATGGCATTGAAGTCATCCATTGCCTTCACACCAATCATGATTTGCAATTACTGGTAGAAACAATCAGTGGAGCTTTCTAAAGATTCATTTTTATGGAACTGGATGCCCATAAACTCTTGTTTGCACTTCAAAATGTGCGTCAGGATTCCAAATTCCTTTATAATGGCCGCTTTGGCCTCTGCGTATGACCAACTGTCCCTCTCCAGGTGGTGCAACACTAGGTTTTACAATTGGTGTTTAGGCAATTCATCACCGTCAATTCCTTTTTGATGATCAACATATCCATACATAGTCATATCAAACAATTGTAAAAACGCTGGGGCATTATCCCAATGGAAAGTCAGCAATTTCAGTGTCACCTTGAATTCCTCTGAGGTTTCTCTAGCCACCTCTCTAAGTTCATCTATAAGCTCACTTGGGGAGTGATTTCAGATGACATCTCCAAAATAGCAGTAAAGTGGGCGGCATGTTTCTTGAGGTAGTCATCAACCCAATTAACATACAAGGAGTTCTTTCTTCAGCATCAGTTGCCGCATATGGCTCACAATTGCAATTGTGATTTTTTAACTCCTTGACCTGTTTAATCAGCTGCTCAATATCAGTGCTGAAAGCTCTTAAACAAACGCGATCCACTTCATGCTCCATTTTCAGAAATAAGACTTCTCATATTAAATCCCCTTCTTTCTTATTTAATGACGTTACTTTTCCAAGTAACTCATTCCTGAAACTTGCAGCTTTATCAATCCCTTCCTCCATCTTGGCGACCCTTTCTTCCAAGGCTGCAAATCTCAATGATCCGCTGAGTTCAGCGCGTTCTGATTAACAGTTGTTAACTCCATCCATAGTTTTCTTATCTCATCTTTATATGACATCACTTTTAAGTTCTTTTACTCAACTACACCCTTGTAGTGAGAACCACTTTTTAAAAAATTTATAGGTTACCTGATTATTTTTGGCCAATAACCTCTATAAAATTATTACTTGCATCAGTTCAGGTTTTGTGCAATACTTCCACGTTTTATATTAGTTGATATAATTTTTTAATGATAGTATGATGACTATTATCCATAGTTGAATGGAAGTATTAGATTTTAGCCCAAATCTCTGCCAATATTTCCTCTTGAAATACTTATGATGTCTTGAAATAGGGATTCATTTCCTTGTACCACTTAACTCTATCTACTCTTAGATCCCCATTTATGGTTTCTCTGGTTCAACATACAGTTGGCAGTAATCCCTGATTTGATTCCTCTTCTTCTCTGGATCCCTTCTCAGATCCTTACTCTTTATCTTAAAGAGTCTCCCAATTATTGCACACAGCAATAATATCCCTGAGAAAGAATAGAACAAATGGATGCTGATAAAGTTTACTAAGCTAAGACTCTAGTAAAAGTGATAGTATGCCAAATTATTATCTGGTAAATTCTATATTACTATTCTCTTTACTAGTGAATTCTAGGAAATTTATAGTGGGGTTTTGGCGCCCAACCCTTGTTGATACCTCCTCAATGAAATGTCAGCTGTTGCCATTGAATCACCCATCCTCATCTCAGCAGTGATGGTCTTCCCCATCCTGGCTAGGATTCCATCATTAGACATCCTTGAGACCTAAAATGGATTGAGTCAGAAAACGTGTCCCTAACATTTTCTCTCACTATAAGTGAATCAACCATAATTGGCAAGCAACCTGCTTAGGTAATGGGACTTGTTATACACTAAGGCAGGTCATGAACCAACTGATTAATTTGCTAGTTTCAGGAAGCATCACTCGCCTCACAACTTACTCCTTAAATTTCCAATCAGTTGGTGATGAAACCTGACTATTCTCAATCGGTACACCTGATAGTTAATCAACTATCAGATGCCCCTATTTCATCAGCAACTCTGCCCAACGAGATCTTAAGCATTTGTCCAGATCAATCCCTGATGGATCCAACCAGGCGAATAACCCAAAATCCCTCAAACATAGTTACCCTGAAATCAGGGTCACCAATTTCCAATTCACCTCGCATTATGGAATTATCCCCTAGCAATCCCTGGTAGTCTAGATGGCTGGGAAGATGGGCAAAAACTCAAACAACAATTATCATGGGAATTGGCTGGTGACGTTGGCGATGAGTAAATATCATTTAGTTATAACTTCTTAGCCTTTGATAATAACTAATTATGGAGAATTTCCTCTCATTGATACGCTATTATTGAAATGGGGTGGTTTACATTACTTCCATACTATCTCTCTGGAGCTTCCTTATGACTTTTTCTCAGCGCTCTTGTCATATAAAAGTATTTTTTGATATGAAAAATCCAATTGTCTCCTACCCCATTTTGAGTATGACTTGGCTTTTAAGTTGATGATGGATTTTATCATTATCAATTGACCGTTAAATCCATATACCAAACAGGAGGATAAAGTGCTGTAGGTCTGGTTGGAGGATATTCCTCAGAAGAAGTGGATCTTCTGAAAGTCCTCTTCCATTGCTTCCCCCATAGTTTTTACTTAAAATTCTAATGAAACTCTGCGCCCTTACATGGAATAAGGACATTTAAATAACACAACGGTTCACAATCCCTATCTCCTTCTCCTAGAACAGACCAATAGCCAAACGATTTAAAAATCCCAGGTGTTCTAAAATCTTGATCTTATAAAAATGCCTTCCATCAAACCTGGGTGGCAGAAGGCCAAGAATGCTGTTGGGATTTCAGCATGCCCACATCATCCAGCTCAATCAGATTATATAAATGTCTGTTTATCTGCTGGGAGATTTAACCTAGTGGATGTAAGCTATCATATGATTATAACTATTACTTGGTATAATTCCTTATGAGATTTTACTAATCTATTAGGATTCAATACCACTGGATTACTGATGCTACGTTGGGGAGGATCCCTAACAATTAACATATGGCTCAACTATGATTTAATAATTGGTAATTAAATTATAATTTATGAGTTGATAGAAGTTTGTAGCCAATTGATTAAGGGTTTATTATTAGTTGCTGGACGTTGAAAACGCTTTTGGTAGCAACTTGTGAGCTAACCTAGAGGTAAAGTGATCTGCTGTTTTATAGGCAAAAGGTCCCTTTACTTAAGCGGTTGAAAGCCTTTTGAAGATAATCCACTGGGGTTGAGTAAAGACTTTGGGATACGCTCTTTTATTTAACCTAGAAGGAGGTGCATTCTAGTTGGCGGTGAAATCTGACTAGTTAGACAAGAAAAATCATTATTTAGGATGACTCCAAAGGGTTGATACATTGGCGACGTCTGCCATTTATATTGTGGGCGCCAATGGAAAGGTTGGGCGCTCAGTTTTCCTATATATTTTTTGTTTTTCCTTGACTAAAGTAGTTGGAATCAGTTCACTTAGTATAAACATTTATATAGTTTTTATTTTATATACTCTTGAAATTAGAGTTAATATGAGAAGATTTCTCTTATCTATATGTCATTTGCCAACTCTTAGGATTAGAGCTAAAAGGAAAGGTTACCTGTTTAAGAGTTTCTAAGCTACTCTGAGGGCTACTTATTAAGAGAGTAAGTTAGAACCTCTGATCCTACTAGTAGGATAAGTTGCATAGTGAGGAATAGTTTGAGGGAGAAGTTACCTTGCTTTCCAGAAGTACCTTTAAGTTTAAAAGGAAGAGAGTTAGCACCAGTATAGCGTTGGAGACAATACTTTATTAAATTTGTGATAACCTTAACTAGGATGATAGTCTTCATAATATTGTCAACCCATTTATCTCATATCAATAATCTATACAACACACACATCAGAACCTGTTCAGTAAACAAGACTTAAAAGTTTACTTTTTGTGATCACTACATGGTGTAGTTGAATCACACAGAATTGAAAGTTTACAAGTGCTTTTGCCATTTGTACAAAAAGGGATATCTTTTAGTTATGTGTAATATCTTTTGTCTCAAATACGTGCCTGAAACGTTCCAATGTATGTTTTTTGACGTTTTAAACGACCTTCACTTTACCTGTGTGGTGTCATATATTGACAATATCTTGGTACATTCCCTCATCATGAGCATCATGAAAAGGACCTGGAGGACATAACAACTGCTTTTCATATGAATCATCTTTATGTGAAGTATTCAATTTTGGGATTTTCAGAAAATAAGTTACTTTCTTGAGTAACCTGGTCATGAAGGGTAGGTATGCCATCTTTCCTAGCAAACTTGAGGTTATTCTTTTATGGCCTACTTCTACCACCTTGTTGAAAACTTTGCAATCTGCTGCATCAGGGCTCTGCTAGTGTGGCATGACACACAGTTTAAGGACTGCTGGCCCTTGCTGCTTCGCCATCATTAGCATACCTTTTCACTAAAAGTCTGTGGGGAATTCACTAACTTAGAAGACCAACAACTTCACCTTGGTTAATTGACCCCGCTTAGGTGTGCATTGTGGTCCTCAGACCCCTTCCTAGGTTGCACAACCACTTTCTCCTTCACCCTCATGATCAATTGGTAGTCTCTCTTGAGTGTGAAACATTAAGTCCATCCCCTGTCATGGCGTTCCGGATCCCTTGATAATTCACCCTCATGGTCAATGGCACTCAGCCCCTCATTGTTGGTGGCCAATGGCTAAGTTCCTTCAGGGCTTCCTTGTAGCTTCCAGGTATGGGAGCTGGTAGCTCTGATCACTCCAGGTTCATTATCCAACACCTGTCTTTATGATCTTCTGTCCCATCTTTACCAATAAAGCTGCTTTCACTACTTCAACTAATAAAAGATGGTTCAAGTTAGATCTTTATTATGAGGGAAATTTAACTATTTATACTTAGGCGTTTCACTGGCAATCCGCTGACCGCCTATCAACAATCATCAGCATTTATTGACAGCATCACAACCAACCATCAACAATCACTACTGGCAACCATTACCCCATAATTCCTCACAACTGAGTACTGAAAATTAGTTCAATTCATCCTTGGCATCAGTCACTAGTTCAATCATATATATCACTATTATAAACTTAATCAAATATTTTCATCTTTCAAGCGCTGGTAACTATGAACTCCAGGTGGTGGTATTTCCATTGCTTACTCAATCATTAGAACTATCAGAACTAAAACGGGCAATATGATTATACTTAGCACAAGTCACTACTAATCCTAATTCATACATGATTGGATTATCCTTGGCATCAGTTGTCAGTATCCTGAACACCTTGATGTGGAATTGGCAATCCGCCAATTAACTGTTGTTGGTTCATCCTCAAGTTTGATTAACCAGTGAGTCCAAAGAAATTACTTATTATTACTTGCCAATTATCCTTATCATAAATTGCTGGTATTAAAATACACTAATTTACTATTGGGAATTGTCCCAGATACTTTCCAGATCAAGCGGATCTATCAAAATAGCTCAACTTAAATATATGGGGAGCTCAAATAAGTCATTTGTCATTAATCATATTATTGAAACTAGGTGACTAATTGTTCCATTGGCCCCAACTAATTGTGACACTACTATTGGAATTTATTAGAGAAATCCATCTATTTATTTTTTTGACAATTCACACCTTAACCAGATGGTGTTCCTCCAGCATAACACCTATCTTTTTGGTGGGCCAAGACTTCATCAGTGCAATGAGGTGAGAGGTTTATGGCACAACTCCCCACCTATAAGAGGTGCCAGAAACTACAACGTTGGGTTGAGGTCCAACAAGTGGCATCCGCCACTAAAAAAACCAGTGGCTCTTGCCACCTCCTAACCATACCTCCAACTACTCAAGCAATACACTAACAGAGCCTCCTGAAGTGAGAACCAATGTCTCAGGTTTTCAATCTGCTAAATAAGGGCTCTGCTAGTGTTCCAGGCCACAGAGTATGAGGACTGCTGGTCCTTGCTGTTTCGCCTTCATTGGCATACCTTTTCACTACAATTATGAGGGGGAACCCACCCACTGTGACGGATTGGGGCCAGCCAGATCTGCACATTGACCTTGTAGATATTGGTTCAAATTTGTGCACAAATTTGCGGGTCAGATTTCTGAAGTTGGACCAATCATGAGAACCACTAGTAATGGAAGTCGTAGGTAAGGATCTGGGGATTTGAGAACGGGGATTGATCTGGTGTATTAAACGCCCAGTGGCTAAAATCCTCTGAGTTTTTGGTATGTGGGACTCAAGACTTGCACGTGCAAAAGTGTGGATGTTGCTTGAGAGCTTAATTTAGGGGTTAATATATTAGACTCATAAAAAATGCTTTAAAACCAAGAAAATGGCAACTGCAGATACAGTTTCATTTAAAATTAGGAAAAACACAATAAAAATAAGATCAATTGCTTTATAAATAAGTTTATTTTGTGTAAAGAAATTTGATCAAGAATAACCTGAACCATGAGCTCCACAAGTGAGCTAGGCCAGGCTTTGGCCTCATTTGCAGCACTATCTTGGGGACAGGCCTTACTGCTCACTTGCAGCATCGCTGGGACTCTAGTCCACAAATGGTTAGGAAATTTGGGGAATGGCATGTGAGTAGGAGGGTGGTTCTCCACAGGACTATCAGTCATGTGGTCAGTGACATGGCTGGTGCTACCCAACTTGTTTGTCATGTATTGCAAGAACCTGTGCATTACATAAAACGAAACTCAAGTACCTTCCTTTCTGTCTTGTGGGGGACCAGGAAAGAAGCGGTGTTTATTAGCAGAGAGGAATGGAACTGAAATCTCTTGACCATGGTTATGGTGGGATTTTTGCTGGCATTTTTGCTACATGAAGTGTGACAATTATGGGGGGCAACAACTCAGCAAGCCATAATAGTCCAGGCAAAACCAAAACCACCTACCAGACGTGTGGCATTATCCATGGAGGCATTAGATAAACTTCATTAGGTAATAGCGCAGATTCGTTTCTAGGCACAGTTGGTGCAGTCAATGAGGGGAATCCCCTCTCGCGCTCCAACTAGCCCAGGTGGTGGATGCATTACCTCCAAAATTGGCGGGATGGTTCCAGGAACTCATTGAGGAACAGGATAGTTTGCCAAATTCCTTGGAGGAGTGTGTGGAGATGATTGACCAGGCAGCATGTCTGGACAAAGCAAAAGATGAGGCCTGGTTGGCATTATTATCAGTCAGCCAGGGACATAGCTCTGTAGAAGAGTACGCATGGGTATTCTGTCTGCTGGCAAAAGAAGCACAGGTTAAAGATTCCAAGTCCTCATGAATGTTCCACCAGGGGTTGCAGCCAGATTTTCTAGCAGCCTTGGCAGCAGCAAAGGTCCAAGCAACGCTGGGGAAGGAAGTGGTTTTAGAAGTTCAAGTCAAAAAACAATTAGCACTGGCATGGGACCAGCGGGAGGAATCAATGTCACCTGGGAAGGGACAGTCCCTGGTAAGCAGCCATTACAGTTAAGGGGGTGGCACCAAGCCCCAAGAAACGTGGAAAATGTTTAAGGGGAGGGCGCCAAGGGAACATGTCAAAGTTTCCATCAGCCAATTTGCAAGGGAAAAACTCAAATAAAAAACAAATTGCCTTCTTTGCTTTATTCTTGACTGTTTATTCCCATAGAGTTGCATACAGACAGGGGAATGGAAAGGGCAATGACTCTGATAGATACTGGGGTGGAAGAGAATTACGTTAATCTGGCATTGGAAGAGCGTTTAAAGCTGCAGGTGCAGGAAGGACCGGTGGTGTTTTTTGCTGATACCTCACAAAGGGCGCCATCATGGCACATATCTCTTTTATGAAGGTACAGCAGGCCTCATTAGGTTTTGGATGCAGTTTTGTGCAATCAAGAACCTGACCCGCCCGTAGTGTTTTGGATGCGCTGGTGGCATCAGATCAGACCCCAGATCGATGTACCTGCCAGTACCATTACCCTGTACCCAAGGAACGGTCCACCGATGAAGTGGAGACTGTTAGTGGGAAACTGGAAGTTAGATGAGCCTCAAACCCTGGGTTCATTCAGGAAGAGGTCTTACCTGCAGAATACCAAGATTTTGTGGTGGTCTTTGGTCCAAAGAAGGATTCGCCATTTTCCCCCAGTGGGCCATTCATATTCTCTTTCCAGTTTAAGGAAGGGTCTGAACTTTCTCATGGTTGTCCAGTCTATCCATTGAATGAACGAGCCAAGGCCACATTGGAGGACCATGTGAGTTTGATGTTGAGCAAAGGTTTTATTGAGCCATCAAAATCAGTTGTGATATCTCTGGTGTTGCTATTGCCCAAGGCAAGCAGAGAGTTACGGCCATGCATGGATTACTGGAGGTTAAATGATGTCACGGAACTGGATCCTTACCCAATGCCACTAATGGAGGATAACTTGCCGATGGTCACAGGATGCAACATTTTCACCAAGCTTGATTTGGCAGATGCATTCAACCAGGTACCTGTGAGGCCAGAGCACCAAAGATTCATGGCATTCAAGTGCCACCTTAGGATGTTCCAATACCAAGTTATGAAATTTGGGCTGCACAATGCCCCAGAAGTATTTCAACAAATAATTGACTGAGTACTCTATCAGTTAATTGGACAGTGTTGTATCGCTTATATGGATGACATCCTGGTGTTCTCACGTTCTAAGGAGGATCATGTACAGGATGTTTGGGAGGTCCTGAAGGCATTGGCTGAGGCAGGATTATGGCTAAAGCCTTTGAAATGTGAGTTTAACTGGGAGTCAGTCATGTTCCTAGGAAATTTGATATTTGGAAAAGGCCTGGGGGTATGCACCAATAAGATCCAGGTGGTGCGCACATAAAAGGCTCCAACCAATCAGACAGGGGTGAGAAGTTTTCTGGGGACAGTAAATTCTTAAGGCGGTTTATCAAGAAGCTATTGGAGTTAGCCTTGCCACTTATGCAACTGATGCAAAAGGTACTGTTTGTATGGGGGGAAGAAGATGAGTGGGCATTCAACTTTCTGAAAAAAAGCTCATTTTAACGCTATTCCTTTCCCCATCCAGATCCAGGAAAACCTTACATGGTGGAAACAGATGCCTCAAATTTCGCATTCAGAGTGGTACTCCTACAGAAGGTGGAAGCGGGTTGGAGCACCTTGTGTGTTATTTCAGTCAGAAAATGATCCCTGCAGAAATAAATTACCTAATATATGACAAGGAGCTACTGGCGGTGGTTGCGGCACTTCAGGAGTGGCAGCACCACTTTTTGTACGCCCATCACCCCTTTGTAGTATGAACAGACCATTTGGCACTGGAATATTATTGAGAGCCCAGGGAAATGAATCAGCGCCAAGCCCTTTGGCATGTGGAGCTGACTCGTTATGATTTCTGAGTGAAATACCATCTGGGAGCCATTAACACTAAAGCAGATTGGTTGAGCCAGGATGCAGGGCTAGCATACAAGAAGGCTGAGTTGGAGAAGTACAACACAGCAACTATGCTCCAGAAAGACCAATTTGCCATGTTGGTGAGTGAGGAGGATGAACTTGAGAGGGAGATTTGAAGAAAGAAAAGGAGGTCTTCATTTGGGTGACAGTTATGGGTGGAAACAGCAGAGGGCCAGCGGCACAGCCTGCATCATACATACAGAAGAAAAAATGGAATAATATTTCTTGACTTGCGGATATGGGTTTCAAACCCATCACTGCAGTGGAAAGTGCTGCAGGCATCACATGACCACCCGCTGGTGGGACATCTGGGGGTCACAAAGATGATTGACTTGGTGTGACAGAAGTATTCCTGGGCTGGACTACAAAAAGATATAAAAAGTAACGTGGTAGAGTGCTTGTTTTGCGCACGCTCAAAGCCCTCACAAAAGCAGCCCATGGGTAAGTTAGTCCCACTCCAGATTCCAAATTGGCTGTGTGAGTCTTTCAGTGTGGATTTCATTACAGGGTTACCTAAGATCCAGGGAAAGGATGTGATAATGGTTGTTGTCAATTGGTTAACAAAATATGCCAAGTTTTTCCTGTGTACCTCAAAATTCTCAGCCAAGGACACCGCAAGGGTTTTTATCAATGAGATATTTGCCCATCATGGCCTACTGACAGAGATCATTTTGGATTGCAGTCCCCAATTCATATCAAAATTCTGGTCTAGCCTGCTCAGTAATTTAAAAAAATTCGCCCGTGTAGGGCCTCAGCATACCATCCCCAGTCCAATGGGCAAACAGAGAGGGTAAACCAGATACTGGAGCAATACCACCAATGCTATGTCTTAGACTGGCAGGACAATTGGGTTACATGGATTAGACTCGCTCAGTTCACTTACAATAACCACCACCAATCATCAAATGGAATGTCACCATTCTTTGCTAATCATGGATCAGATCCGGCGTTGGATTGGGGATCAAATGGTGAAGTATGCCAGGGGGGCGAACAAGTTACCCTGAAGAATGGATGATATCAGAAGGAAATGTGAACTAACCTGGAGCATGCCACAGTGCAGCAAAAATGATATTCAGATCGAAAAAAGAGTGCCAGACCCATCATTTGCTCCAGGGGATTGGGTATTGGTGGCGGCAAAGAATTATGTGGCACTGGTGAAGAGCTAGAAACTCAGACCAAAGTTCTTAGGCCCATATAGGGTGATCCAGGTAGTTAACAAGGTGGCATTTGAATTGGACCTCACAGAAGGGTCAAAAGCCCATCCAGTTATCCATGGGTCCCAGCTTCAAGGATTCTGAGGGTAAGGTCCAGAGAGGCCTGGGCCATTGAACCCATGAGAGGAGAACAACCAGGAATATGAGGTTGAGCAGATTCTGGAAGAGCGTCAGATCAGGGGTCACCAGCAATTTCTGGTAAAATGGAAGGATACCCAGTAGAGGAAGTGACCTGGCAAACACTCAAGGAGTGTGCACACTGCCCCAAGAAGATACAGGAGTTGTTTTGGATTCACAAAGGGGTGATGTGATAGATTGGGGCCATCCAGATCTGCACATTGACCTCATAAATATCAGTTTGAATTCACACACGAATTTGGAGGTTGAATTTCAGAACTTGGATTTATCACAAGAACCACTAGTAATGGAAGTCGTAGGTAAAGATTTGGGGATCTGAGAATGGGGATTAATCCAGCATATCAAATACCCGGTGTCTCAAATCCCCCAAGTTTTCATTATGTGGGACTCAAGACTTGCACGTGCAAAAGTGTGGATGTTGCTCAAGAGCTTAATTTAGAGGTTAATATTAAACTCACAAAAAATTCTACAAAACCAAGAAATGGAAACTGCAAATGCAGTTTCATTTTCTCAGTTGGAAAAAACTCAATAAAAATAAGATCACTTAATTTATAAATAAGTTTATTTTATATAAAGAAATTTGATCAAGAATAACCTGAACCATAAGCTCTGCAAGTGAGCTAGTCCAGGCTTTGGCCTCATTTGTGGCACTATCTTGGGGACAGGCCTTACTGTTCACTTGCAGCATCGCCAGGACTCTAGTCTGTGAATTTGTAGGAAATTTGGGGAATGGCGCATGAGTGAGAGGGTAGTTCTCCGCAGGACTATCAGTCATGTGGTCAGTGACATGGCTGGTGCTGCCCAACTCATTTGTCACAATTTTGCAAGAATCTGTGCGTTACACCAATCTAGCAGGCCAACAATTTCACCTTGGCTAGTTGACCCCTCTTTAGTGTGCACCAGTGGTCCTCAGCCCCCTTTCCAAGTGGCCCAACCCCTTTCTCCTTCATTCCCATGGTCAATTGCTGGCCCATCTTGGATGTGCACCAGTGAATCCATCTCCCATCACAGGCGGCCCAGCTCTCTTGCTACTTTAACCTCATGGTTGACGGCACTCAGTCCCTCATTTTTGATGGCCAGTTGTCTAAGTTCCCTCAGGGCTTTCTTGTAGCTTCCAAGTATTGGATCTGATAGCACTGACCACTCCAGGTGCATTACCCAGAACCTACTTTGGGGATCTCCAGTCCCACCTTTACCAATAAAGCTGCTTTCACTACTTCAACTTCAAAAGATGGACTCAAGAGAACTTTATTATGAGGGAAACCCAACTCTTTATAATAGTAGTTTCCATGGTAAGACTTTGTCCACCTATCAACAATCATCAGCATTCATCGCCAGCATCATAATCAATCATTATCAAATACTTCTTGTAACCATTCCCTCATAATTCCTCACAATCAAGCACAGGTTATTAGTTTGATTCATCATTGGCATCAGTTACTGGTTTAATCATATGTAAATTACTATAAACTTAATCGAGTTACCTTGGCCTTCAGTTGCTAATAACTCTGGACTCCAGGCGGTGGAATGTCCATTGCTCACTTAGTATTTGGAACCATCAGCACCAGGACTGGCAATAAAGATTATCCTTACCATAAGCCACTAGCTAATCTTAAATTGATGCATGATTGGATTATCCTTGGCATCTGTTACCAGTAATCTTGAACACCTTGATGTCAAATTAGCAATCCAATAATTAAAATAGTGCTGTTCAGATTTAATCTTAATTCACCTGTAAACCCTAAAAATTAAGTATCATAACTTGTCAATTATCCCTAGCATAAATTGCCATAAATCAAAATATACTAATTTTCTATTAGTGATTAACCCAATACATATCAAAATTCAGCTGTTTTATCAAAACAGCTCAACAAAACTATATAAGGAGCACAAATGGGAATTTTAGTCTTAATTATATTATTAAAACTAGGTGATTCTTTAGTCCACTGGCCCCAAAAATTGAGACCTTACTTTTTGTAAATTATAATAGAGGAATCTATATAAGAATTCTCTTACACACCCAGAAATAGCTTTGGATTTTATTAGATACCAAAATTTTTTTAAAGAAACTTTCTCATGCACTATAACAGTTGGTGGCGCTTCTTCATTCCCTGAAAAGAAGAAACGTTTCCTTTAAATGGATAAATATTGTCAATGCACATTTGAGGCTATCATGGTTCTTTTGTGGCTCCTTCCATTCTTATTCATTCAGATCTATCCAGGCTTTTTATAGTGACATGTGATGCCTCTGCAGCCGCAGTGGGGCTGTTCTGCTTCAGGATCATGATGATGGGAGCGTCCTGTTGCTTACTTCTTATGTAAGTTCTCCTCCTCAGAGTGATCATGGGCTATCTATGATAAGGAGCTTGCTGAGGTACCAATGCTGCTCACACACTGGAAGCACCTTCTATGGGGAGAACGTCATGAAGTGATTGTCATAATGGAACACTAAGACCTTATGTATTTTAGGAAGCCACTGAAGTTGGCGCATCATCATATCTAGTTAGATTGCAACCTTTGTAGCTTCCACTTCAAATTAAAGTTTGTGAAGGGTGCCCTGAATGTCCTCCCAGATTTGTTGAGTCTTAATTTCTCTTTGACATCTACAGAGGAGAAAGCACAGAAGATGATCACAAAAATTTCTCCTGGCCAGATCTTAGCCATTGCTCCTCCCACAATTTCTGTGGTGGACTGGCCCCAGATGTGCCTTTGGTTTCTTGAGTACTGTTTGGACAGTTGTCCTGCTTGGAGAGGATGGAGCTGTTTGACCAGCTGGCACAGCTAGCCCACAAGTGTACCCATTATTCACTCTAGGAAAGGGAGTATCTTATTCATAAATAAGGTTTGGGTTCCTTCCCAACTTTTCAATGATGTTATCGGCACTCATTATGACCCTCAGTGGTGGGATACCACAGAAATAAGGAATTTCTCAATCTGGTGAAGCAGTCATTCAACTGTCCAGGTATCTCTAAATATATTCTGGCTTGGATCACAAATTATGTAATGTGCACTCAGAAAAAGTCCAATAGTTTAGGCAAGAATGGCTTCCTCCATCCCCTGCAGCAGGCAGAAGGCCCAAAGACCTTGGTATCAGTCAACTTTATTGTTAAGATCCCCAGTTCAATTGGGTTCAATGCAATTATGGTAGTTGTGGACCGTTTTAACAAGTTTTCCTATTTATATAACTTGTCAGTCAGCAATCTCCTCAGAGGAAGTGGCCAGGCTCTTCATACACCATGTATTTTCCATGTTTGCCTACCTCAGGAGGTGATGGATAACTGGGGGCTTAATTAACTGCCTGTTTTTGTACTGCACTTCTCACCATCTATAGGTTAAGCTTTGCTGTTCCACCGCATACCATCTCAGTCTGATAAGCAGATAGAGGGAGTCAACCAGATCCTTGAGCAGTATCTTCGATGCTATGCCTCTGCTGTTCAGGATACTTGGGCCGCTGATCTTCCCTGTCACAATACATGTATAATAATGCCACCCTTTCGTCCACTGGCTTTTCCCTTATGAAGCCACCTTGGGATACAATATTTTATTTCAAGTTGGTCCCTGCCTTCTCCAAGAATTGCATACCACAGAAAAACATTTGCAAAAAAGTTGGAGTAACCAATTTCTGGTTTGAGAACATTTGACAAGGCGATTAATGACTACAAGCGGTTTAGAGATCTTAAACAACTTTCTGTCTACAAGTTCAAGGTGGGTTCTTTAGTCATGTTGGCTATGCAACATTTGCATATGAAGGTTCCCTCTATGAAGCTTTCTAGAGAATTCTCCAGACCCCACGTGGTGGTGGAAGATTATGGTAGTGGGTTTTTCTGAATGACCCTCCCAGCTCATTGGAAGCAACATCCAATCTTCCACGCTTCCCAGTTGTCCCTTTTTAAGGGGAAGGAACCGCCATTTCAGAGCCAATCTTGGTAGAGGATTCAGAGGAGGCCAAGGTTGATGCAATTTTGGCATCATACAAATCTTGCCATTTGTTATAGTACTTGGTTGCCTGGAAGAAATTCCCTTCTTATTAGAATAGCTGAGTAAGTGCCAGAGATAGTTCTCATTGCCATGATTTGGTGGGGCCTTTCACATATCACACCACAAAGCTTTTTGTCCTCACCAGAAGTTTGCCATCCTCCTGAACATCAAGTTGCCTAAGATGCATTAAGAATTCACTATCACACAAGTTCCTGGTGGTGCTCCCCCCTGTATAAAGAAAAATAGTATAATATAAGACTTGGGGAGCACTCTCTGCATCTCAACTGAGGAATATGCCTTCAGAACTAAGAAGGGGCAAAGAAAGCTGCCTACCATCTCATCACTCAGGGCAATCTAGCCCATGTGGTAAATGAGAGGTGAGTGATGGCCACTTTCTGAAGGATTTTCATTTGCCCCCTCTCTCCACCACCAAAAAGTTGGTGGAGAAGATCCAGGGGTTTTGTGGAGGTGATAATAGCAGAGGTCATTTCCAACAGGAAGGTCACAGCTTTCCACCTTGTCAGAAGGCGTTATCCCCTAGTTTAAGGTTTACTGAAGGACATAAGTTAATAATAAATAATATTGTAATGTCTAATATGAATCAGACTCAAAATCGCCCATCTAACTTTCCACCTTGCCACCAGTGAAGGTGAGACTGCATTAATAGGCTCAGGCATGTCAAACCCATTCAATTTGAGATGGGACCACCCCTACCTTCCCTGGATGTAGGCACAACCTGCCACCCATCAAAAAATTGTTGTTGCCCTGCCAGGTGGAATCAAACCCAAAATATTTGTTAAAAATTTCTGATAGCAATCCAGCTGATCAGGTTGGATTCAAATTGACATCAAAAACACTTTAGTTTGACAATCCACCAAAATCAAATGTGAAAGGATTCTAGGATGTTTATGCACACCTTGTCTATTCCCCAACCATATGGCTCTTAAGGCAGCAGACCCCAACAGGTTCTGCTGTCATTCAATTACTTTACTCTGTTTCCAATAAACAAAAATCCTCAAAAACAAATAAATTTTAAGCTGCTTTAGTTGTAAGTAAGCCATTATACTTATTAAAATCCCATATTCCCCAGTCTGAGCGTTGACTGGGCTTTAGTGATGATTGTAACCACTCTGCTGCCTTCTCAGCTTGAATAGGGTATTGCTATAGGACCCACCTGGGCTTATCTCCTATTTTGGATGCCTTGCAGCATCACAATCTTACCTTGCTTTTTGAAGTTCTCCCCTACCAGTTTTCTAAGTTACAAGGTAGTTCCACAAGTTTTCTCCCCCTGTTGTCAGAAATGCTCTCACCATGCATTTCATGCCAGGGAAAGCTGCCAATCTCAAATCTTCTGCAGCATCTGCCACCACCATGTGGTTATTTGTGGGAGTATTAGTAACATTAGTTGTGGATTGTCAACCCTCAATTCTTCCCCTTTCTGATAAATACAAAGTTCTGTTGTCAGCTCTACCATTGGTATTCTGGCTTGTATTTTGGGTAATTACTCATCCAGACTGACAGGCCAGTCTTACTTTTATTAGCTGTTACCATGACACATAGACTGCAAGACCATTTCAACCAAATTTGGCATAAAAATTAATAGCAGTAGGAGAACCAACATGGGCAGGTTTAACACGTTGATTGCCAACTACAAGATAACACATAAATGCAAACTATGAGATAACTCATAGTTTGCATTTATGTATTAATCTTGATAATATGAATAACATATATAAGATATAAAAATAATATGCATTTAATAGAAATCAATATAATGTTTTAGCCACGCGGTTTGGTGTTATTTGGTTAATTTGATAGGTCTGATAGCTTTATCTAAGAAGTTTGGTAGTTATCTATTAATTTTACAAATCCAATTATTTTCTAATCTTTTTGATGGCCATCTATCAATATCTGAATCTAAAAAATCTATTAGTTTCTTTGCATAATCCCAAGCGAATCTGAATCAACTTGTAAATTAATATTTTAACTTAAAAGCTGACCTTATGAGAAGGATCTAAAATACAAATGAGATAAACCCAAGCAAAGCTTGGGAAAAACGTTTTTAAACTTTTAAATTACCAACAACCAAAAGCTACCAACAACTTGTCAAAACCAATTAACTTATCGAATCAACCAATCACTAACTGCTTACTAAAACTATCAAGCTTATTAATCAACCTAAAACCACCAACCGCTTGGCAAAACCATTGAAACTGTCGAATCAACCAAATATCAAACTGCTCAGCCATAATAATATACCAAATGCCATCAAAAATATAGAGGATTTTCACTTAATACATATAAAACTTTTTATTTTGATTATGAAAATTAAATTTTTCAATGGATTATTATATTGTTATCAGAGCTACCTAAGTGTGCCAAATTTCAAAGCTCTAGCTAGTCTGGAAGGTAGGCAAAAATCAATCGTAAGATTCCACTACAGACAAACACCACAGCGAGTAGAGAAAAACGTTTTAAAAAGTAAAATATGAAACATATAATATAGCTCGGAACTGTCCAAAACTAAGCCAATTTTGTTATTTAATAAAGATAAACCACTACACTCAGGAAATAGATCGATTATGAACACCAATGTAAATCTGTAATAGATACAGTTTGGGCTTGCAAAAGGTCTTTAAAGGTATCATTTATAAAAGAGCTAAGTTGAGAACAAGAAAGGGACAAGTAGTACATACAACATACCAGCAAGTTAACTATAATGAGTAGGTGGCCCACTCAGACGGCCTTTGAAGCTCCCACCGCTAGAAATTGGTGCAGCATTTGGAGATGGGACGCAATGTTGACTCTAGCAAAAAAATTAGCTGATGAGGAAGCGTTACCGAAGTGACATAATCCGAGTTTTCACAAGCATGATACTCATTAATAAGATCTAAGACCACCTCCCTAAAGATTAGTAACCATCTAAAAGGCCACTACTTTGAAGACTCAAATTCGTCTAGGCCATCTTGAAAAATGGGATACTTCCTGTATTGGTCTACATACGCCTTACGGTGCATCAGCTTCGTGTATTGGTCAAGCGTGCGCTTGAAAAGCTAGATTGTTATTTACAAGCAGCCCTTTAACTTACACTTGTGATGCTGGTGTGGTTGGCCAGCATAAGCCCCGAAACCTTGTGGGCAGTCTGAACGTAGGGCGACTTTTGCGTTAGTGCAACCTGAATACTGGCGGGGCCCCACGGGATAAACTGGGCCATCCGGCGCTCACGGATTCTCAACAAAGATTTGTGAACCTTGTTTAATTAGTGGATGAAAAATTAAATTGCAATTACCTCGGTCGGATCAGCTTCACCTTGAATGATATTCAAGGCGGAGATATAACATGACTTCTTGGTAGGCTCAGTCTTTACCATCTTGTTGTCATTCTGCAGAAGGCGACGCATGACGTCCAAAACGGTGGTCTTGCGAACTGACTGATATGGTAAGTACAAAGGTAAGCATCTTACGGCTTCTACCCCCTCACCCACAAAAGGTGTGTAGGAGGTTGTCAGATAATGGCATTTGGGGGTGGGGATAAGCGAGGCCACTAGTCCCACCAGATCATTATTCATGTAGCCGGGGTACCTCAAAGTAGTAGTAGAGGTAGACATAACAGTTGAAACCAGCTGATTGGTGTGAGCGAAAGAAGGAGTACGGATATGCAACTTGTTAGTAGCAATATGGTCTAAGGCACCGTTGTCAACAACCACCTAGAGATAAGTTGGATTAGCGTTTGGTTAACGAATCTTATACTAAAAGGGTCCAAACTTACCACGCTGTCGGCGTTCTGCGTCAAGCGCTTTAACGAAAGTAGTGAGTTGTATGGCTGGACAACAACGTCGCTCGCTCGCTCAGAATTTGGAAATACCGAATATGTCTGAATCAGCTTTTTCGAATAGCGGTCATTAAGGTTTTCGAGGAAAAATGAACCCAACCCCGAACCTGTGCCGCCCGCAATTGAGTGCAATAACATGAACCCCTCGAGCGAGTCAGAACCATCGGCTTCACGATCCACCATGTCAATAAAAGCCTCCAAGAGCTGTGAGCCATGCTCATACCCATGTGCCCAATTATTGCCAGCTCCCCCTCCATCTTTAGCAACAAATATATTCTCCGGATTGTACAACTTAGCATACGGCCCACTAGTGATAGTATGAATCACTCGTGGCTCCAGATCAACAAGGATAGCTCGTGGAATGTAATGCTCATCATCTGCCTGTCAAGTCAATGCTTTCTCAAAGGAAATAGCTTACTTGGTAAAAAAATACATCCTTCCTGTCTCCTGCTGCCTCAGTTGCAAATGGCTCTAAGATGCCATCCGGATTAATACCATGCTCAGCGCAAAGCTGTTGCCAGAATACTTGCCCCACTATCACGTTTAACTTTCATCTTTAAGTTGTATTTACCTTGGTTGCCGCATTGGCCTGTCTGCAAAGTAATGATTTCTCTTGGCATACAAGCTATTAAAACTGGCTGTATAAGCTTTCAGATTAAGCGTTGTTATTCTAAGCAGATGGTATCAATATTCTTCAAAAAGTATCTAACTATTGGAATAGTAGAATAGTATTTTCTAAACATTTTAAACCCAAATATCAAATCCTTAGAGTGCGAAATTAGCTGTAAATTAAAGGGACACATGTTAAGGCAACCTAGGCTTCTAGCCAATACAAGTAAGCCATAAAGCTCCATGCTTAGACAAGCTCAAGATATAGAATCTTTAACCTGAAATAAAAAAGAAAACGAGAACCTTTAAAAGCGCCACCCTGGCAAAGAAATAAGAATAATGAGAAACTTTACAAATGCATCCACGAATTTAATACTAGATAATTACGCGCATTCTTCAAAAAACGTGTAAAATATATTGGTCTTTATACTGTAGTGACTTTTAAAACCAGGTTGCAATACTCTTCATATAAATCGTAGCTAATTGTTCTGTCTTGATTAAATATTTGTATACCTATTACCAAGTTTCTCTTTTAAAGTGAAGATAGTATCTAATTTAAATTAAGCTTGGTTTAATAACCTTAATATCCTCGGGCGCGTCGTCTCCGGTCGCGTACTCTAAAAATAGAAATAACACAAATAGTGTCAACGTTGGTCCTACCTTACGTCATTTTACCGAATATCAAAAATAGGCCCAAATTCTCCTTAGGGAAATATAGACAAAACTTAACAGGTTGATTTCAATAGGAATAATTAGCTTGAGCATTTTTGTATTTGATACGTCCCAATAGCGTCTGACCCATTTGCCTATTGTAATTTTTGGGTTAAGCCCATTTTAATCAAAACATATATTCTCCTTTATATATCATCCTCTTTACTTTTATCATTTATTGCTAAGTGAAGCTAACACTCGGTTATGGGTACCATTTAGTCCTAAATAGCAATCATTATTGTTTTATTTGATTTATATCAATTTATTTTTTTTATTCGGGGAAGGCCGACCGGAATATTTAATTATATCATATTTTTATATTATGGTATTATCTCATAAATTACTTAGTTTCTAAAAGCTTTGAGTAAGCTTTGTCTGCTCCCTTATGATTTTTATGCTAATCTAATTCATTTTAGATGTATTTTTAATTGCATTTTTCTAGAAGGTACCAATATTTATTCTATAAGGGTGAAAGGTTATTCCTACAGAGGTTGATACTATTTATATAGAAGGTTTGCTTTAGAGTGATATCATTAAAATTTAATAGTAAGCAATAAAAGTTTCATTGTTTACAAACATATAAATCTATTCCTTTGCTTTCTCATAATTTTATTTTTTATATTTAATATTTAAAGATATTAACATTTCATTTTTAAAGATGTTTTAAAGTAAATTAGAGGAAAACATAGTCTTTGAAACTTACCAAATTCCTTAATGACAAATATATAGCTTTTTTTAGTACTAGATGGTGACAAATATATAGCTTTTTTTAGTACTAGACAAATATATAGCTTTTTTTAGTACTAGATGGACAAATATATAGCTTTGATATACAGTTTGTCCATGTTGATACCAATTGAATTGTAATATCTAATTTGATTTTATCTAAGGTAGGTCAACTTTAAACGATTATGCTTAACCTTTTTTGAATATAGGAATAGAAATTTCATATATAGAGAATACAAACCCAAAAATCCTTATATGTGCTCTAAAATCATAGGATTGAATTAATGTTCCAAACTTATTTAAGCTATCTTGAACTAGTAATTATGTATAACTCTCATAGTTGATCTCATGACAGAGGTTTGTTGAAAATCAGACTTGGGAGGAAGGATTTTAAAGGCAGGTGCTAAAAATGGCGTCATCTTCCACTTAGGCTAAAATTACAAACTATAACCTTTTTACATAAATTGATTTCTAGTATCTATTATTGACTAAATTAGGCAAAGTAAAATATGATATAAATTATTTGTCTGGTGGATATATATAATTCACATTCATTACTTTATATGATCTATAAATAATACTATCTGATTAGTTTTAAAGAGTGATTAGATATTTACTTTTTGTACCATAGATTAGCAGCCTGTTTATCATAGTTTATTCTTAGTAGAATTGCTGTAACAAACCATAAAGTCATCATTTTGAAGTCTACTTCTTAATATCATGGCAATAGATGTCAGAACAAAATTAAAGTAGTTTTCCAACCATATTATGCAGAGTTTTTTAAATCTAAAACCTTTACCTGTAATTTTGTTTTCATTTTAGTTAAAAAAGTTTTTAAATTTTAGTCAGACAAATTTATTAGTATTAGTTGCTAATTCTAGTGTAATCTTGATATAAATAACTTTACAAATAATAATTGAAATCAAATCTCTGAGCTTATAAGTCTTAATTTGTATTTCACTATTTTTTCCTTTCTTTTATCAATTATAATTGTAACAAAGATATAAGCAAGGTGTTTAAATTAGTTTTTAATTGAGTCAAAAACTAAGTAAAGCTCTTTCAATTAAAAAGCCTCAGATTAACATGAAGTCATCTAGCAATTTATATTAGCTATATAGCTTCTTATGAAAATTTTCATAGTCAAGTATTCTAGTACAGCTCTTCTTGCCTAAGACTTTGGTGATTATTGTGATGCTCACAGTTTAAGACCACCTCTAATGATATATCCAGATGATATAGTATGATACCCCTGTTACATCTTTATTACCTACCAGTTTCAGAAACTAAATAAAAACGTATGGTTTTTGATTGCAATATAATTAAGACACATATCAAAAAAGATTAAATCATTACTATCTACTCAATCTGATGGGTTGTTAATATCAATATGGGTTGTTAATATATAAGTAAATTTCATATTGTCACCAAATTACTACTATGTCAGGTGTTATTGATTATATTTTACTCTTTGTAAGAAGCAAATTTTACAGATTCATAGATATAGGTAATCAAAATAAATTAATAATCATCTTCATATAACTGTACACATTTACACTAATTAAATTTATACTGATAGTTATTAGCTACCTTATAAATATTACTCAATATTTGAACTAATTATTTTTATAAACCATGCTTTCTTCAATAACCCTCACTAGCTGTTACCTCTTACCAGTGGTAGTTGCTAACTCCTCTACTATCTTCAAAAACAGAAGTAATTGTCTTAGGTTTGATTATAATTTAACTTTGTTTCAAAATTTCTAGCGCCAAGGAGCTGGTACTTAGTCCAATAAATCTGGAGCTAAACTCTTAATTCACAGTTCTTACTAGATCAATTATAAAATACACTAAATCTATGTAATCTCAATAAATGAAAGCATGTCTACTTTCCCTGTTTACTTATATCTGCCCTTATGCTCAACTTTAATCTTTCTTATTTCAATTGTGTGCAAACATTGGCTCAAGCTCTTACTTAATAAGATGGCAACATTGCACTATGCTTACTGGTATGCAAAATTGCATGGTACACATCATCCAAATTGTGAGCATCTTTTTGGGTTCAGATTCTTAATTATGCTCAAACTAATTTCTTAGAGAGCAACGTGAATCAACTATTATAGATAACCTAATAATTGATACAGCAAGTAGCTTATCTGCCTAACATTTCACCTATCAAATAATCACTGAGAAAACCAATTCCCAGTATAACTATGTTTGAAAGTTTTCAAATTTATATAGTGTAGCTCTTTTCACTGTCACATCTAAAACTATTCTTTTTTCCTCTAAGGATTCTTATAAATTTACATGAATATAATCTCCAGGTTGGACAGTGGGGCCACTTACTAGATGGATTGTAGAATAATGAATCATTACCATACTTCATTACTTCAACTTCTACAATTAAGATTATCTTCTGAAGTTCCTCCACCGTATACTACTAAGGCTCATATCAATCAGCTTTGGGCTAATAGTACTGCCTTTGGAAATCAACAGCAACTTAACTCCTGTGCATAAATTACTACTAAAAATAGTCCCTTATCTTATGGGAATAAGACATCATCAGATTGACTCACTATATATAGATAAAAACTCTTAATGGGAATACTTACCTACAAGATAATAGATTTAACAGTACTGTGAACCAAAAAAACTATTGATTAACATAGGGATTGTTGTAGTGGTTTAGCACCTATATAGAACAATCAATAATTGCATCTAAATATGCTGCTGAGCGGATTGCTGGGCTAAAATGAGCAATCAAGTATTTAGGAAGAAGTTTTTTTATTGTCTAAGTCTTTGAGAATGTGTTTCAGAATGAACTTTTTATTTTAGTATCATCATTTCCAGAACATCAGGAGATACTTTTAGGTACCAGCATGAAGAAAAAATGATGAAACAACTTTTTTAGACCGCCAAACATTGCAAAAACAATCAATATTAGCTTCTAAAAAGTAAGCCAAGTTTTAAAAATTCCTTTAGAACTCACCCAAATTTTGAAAAATAAACTAATATAAAATAATGAAGGATCTATAATTTTTACTGTTTAGTATAAAATTAACCAAAAATGAGTCTTATAATCCAAATGAATAGATAAAGAAACTTCATAAATGACAAAATTAACTATGTGCTGAAAAACAGCAATACATAATTCAGGGTTTAAGATATTAAATTGGTGATACTAATACAATTAAAACTTATCAACTGGTAATTAATCCAAATGTATTCTATTAGAAGAAAAGTTATTAATCTCTAAATTATTGATAATGTGCTAAATACTGTAGGGATCATAGAAAAACTAGATAACATTGGTAATGTCCTTAAGGACATAATAAGAATTGACTTGGAACAAAATGTACCATTTAAGTTTCAGTACATGACACCAAGGTGCACTCAGTGATTGATATAAATTTAAACCCTGGAACAAATTAACACTGGTAACTATATCAGAAGTGCATCTCATCAAGTATCCTTATAACAATCTGGCTACCTAAAAACTTAAGATGTCCTAAAATTAAGAGCTTGTTACCCAATTAATAATTACTTTGAAAAATTTGGATACATATTTACCATTAATCCATTTTATAAAAAGAGATAAATACCTGAAAGAAACCTATAAAAAAATCTTAATAGGCAGAAGCACAACTAAGATTATTTGTCATCTGGTGAGAGCAGATATAAATTAAACAAGGTGGGTTGATTTTAGGACAAATACCACGGCAAGGTTTTATAGTCACTAATGGGGTTAAACTAGTTTAAACAAAACCTGCACCAGAGTGGTAGCAGGAACCATACCGCTAGGATAAACACCCCTGAGAGTGAGTTTAGTTGTGGTAGCCATTATTACTATCATTTTCTGATAAAAAAGTGTAAGACTATACTCATTTAATCTGGATCTTTGCTTGGTATGATAAATTTGGAATATAAATTTTTTTACTAATATATGGTCATAATTTGCAACTTAAAACTTTAAAGACTTTGGACTAAACAACTAGAATCTCAGATAATCATTTATCATCTACAAGAAGATCTGTTATTAGTGCCACAACGCAATACTTACTACCAAACTATGCATATTCAAATGTGGTAATACTCCTTCTCAAAGTATATGATTTCCAAGAAAAGGATTTAATAAATTTATGATAATTTTTTAATGTCAAAACCATACATATTTCTTATTTTTTAGAAGAAGACAGCCTCGTTTTTATAAAAAAACTCTACCATCCATGACCCACACCAAGCTTATTCATTATAAACAAAAAATACTAAAATTTCAGGTGAAATTCATGGACATAACAATGGTCTGTCTTACATCATCAAGATTGTAGAGCAGGTGTATACCTTGCCAAAAATCTACTGTAATGGATGGGAATCCTAAATCTCCCATCTACATTTGTAATAATATTATAGAAAGGTTTACTTTAATCTATTAGGCTGATAGGTAAGTGATGATATAAGCGCTGATCTTGGACGTTTGAGAAGAAAATTACTTAGTAGAGTTAAGTGCAGAAGGACGTTCCATAAACCACATAGCCTTTGGATGCCAGTGGACACTCAAGTATACTTTAAGTGGCAAGTCAGTCATATTCCAGACTTTGTTACAGGTGTGGGAAATTGTTAACTAAGCCTTTTAACACCAGTGAGAGACAGCTAATGAGGGTCACAGACAGTGACATAATTTCTAGTGTCAATCCAAAACAATTACCAGAAATATAATACCAAAGATCCCAACAGGGAGCCTTATAAGACCATTTAGGATTTCTATAAGGTCATAGATAGTAGGTGGGTTTTTTACTTACTTCTTAAGTAAAGAACTCCTGGCGCTTAACAGAATGGAAACCTACCTCAAGACTTCACCAAAATTTTCAAGACAACAAAATATGAGGCAATTAAATTTTGCCAATTTCAGAAAATTGTAAATTTTATTATAAAGTAGATGTTTTTCTCAGATAAAGTATCAATAACAGATTGGCCCTCATAATTTACTCATAAAGTATGGAAACTATTTGAGAACATCTTTACTTTAATAAGGTACTATAATGTAGCCTCACATAAAGGTTTTATTATCCCAAAGATAATATATTGCCAGGCTTTGCTATACTAAGTTATTAAAATAATTATTTTGCAATTTCAAATCTTGGTGTTTTAGCAAATCTTGTCTTAGTGACCTGATGTGCCTACAAGACCTTAAATATCAGAGTCTTGGAGAAAAGCTAAATGATGACAAACAAAACCTTTTCAGTGATAACTTTTAAAAAATTATCTACAAAGGCAATAAACAAGGAATGATGCACTATAAGGCAAAGTAAGAATTATATTATAAGCTTAAATAACAACAACACTTTATTAAACAATGTTTTATCATCTCTAGGTGAGTTTAAAACTCATCTACTTAGTGTTAGGTTTAGGGGGCTAAGTTTGCTTTGGCCTTTAACTTGAAGTTCCTGTGGAACACCCAAATAACCAAGCAACTACTATCAAAATGGTCCTGAGGCCCATTAATAAACTAAGGATCAAACAATTTTAATGGGCGCATGTAGGTTGCAATATGCGCCATGATGCATCAAATGCGTTAAAAATGAAAACAGGAAGAGATTGGAAAGGAATAATATTTCAGTTAAAGTTAGGATAGTGAAAACTAAATAGTACAGTACTCTCACAAGTGAAGGCTTTAGCTTTATAAAGGGAACATGATTTGGGGTTACCACTATTTCTCAAGCACTTCATACATTTTATTAGATGCAGGTTCTTTACAGTTCAGTTTTTAAAGAAAAAATTGAAATTGCAAAATATATGCATTAATTGAGATTGGAAGTGGTTATGGGCATGTAATAATTAATTAAACCTCAAAATAAAAAAAACCTTTTAAAAATTTACAACAAAGAGGCGCTTCACCTATAGCAGTCTAGAGTTTGATTGCATAAGGAAATTTTAAATGAAATATTGGCAATATAAAAATAGATTGGAGAGCCCAAATCAGATAACAGGAAAATAAAATTCATTATAAAAATAAAATAATACCACATAATTAATAATAAAAAGAGAAAACAAATTTGGGAAATCTGGGGATTTGAGAAATTAGAAAAATTTGGTAAATAATGTGGCAGTATAGAGATTACTTGGAGTAAAAGCTGAATTTTTAGCCCATGTAGTTGAGAAATTTCTGCATAAGAGCCTAATCCTCTAAACATACAGACAGCTAGGAATTGTGGGGATTGGAGCAGTTTTAAAAAACAGGGGGTAGAAGGCACTGAAAAGCCTTAAATTACTCTATCCCCTTTTTCCAACCTTCTGAAAAGGAGGCTTATTGGGACTCCATACTTGCAAAGTAATTCTGACATAGATGTGCCAGAGCGCTGGTGAAATGGCGTGACGTTGGGGAGGGAACATAATATTAAATTCCCTTATCCAGGTAAATAGGTGGGAAATAGGGATTTCCGCAAATGCTGCAGACCTCATGAGACAGAAAGTGTGAATCAATATGGGGAGGGAGACTGAGTGAGGGATGAAATGGCGAAGAAAGAGAAAAATTTATGTTAGGGTGAGTTGATGTACCATCCTTGGGTTAGGGGCCCAAAAAACCAAAAAAATTTAATGAGAGTACATGGTGCTACATGAGTGATGGGATAGATAAACTCAAAACATGCTTTCATCATGCCATCAAATCCCCAAGGAACAACCAAAAGCAACTGAAGCCCTTGATCTGGATTCAAGTGATGCATTTCCTCAAAAAAGAAGCAGTGCATGATGAGCAACGGCTGAAAAATGGCCATAAGACTCACATTATGACACAAGAGATTTAACAAATGGACCCACAGATAGTGGAATGAGACTTGGCATATTAAGGTTGACTTCATTAGGTTCAAGCTACACTTCAGCAGATAATTTATATCTTACTGACCTATTATTTTAGGTCAAGAGGAGCCCAAATTTTCTTTGGTTGATAACTTGAAGTTTCTGCACAAACACAAGTAGCAATCAACTACTATCAAAAGATAGACCTGAGGTCCTCTAATTGGAAATGGGTCAGCTGATTTAGTGGGCTCATGTAAGCTGTGATGTTTGCATGATGAACCAAATGCTTTTATTTATTTATTTAATTAACTGAGGCAAGCCAACCTGGGGATGGGCAGTACCAATGCATGTGTAGAAATGGGGGGAATGAAACATAGCGAGGATTAGAAAGGATTGGGCACCCTGGGATATACAAGTTACCCCTGTTTCTGTAAGTCCAGGGGAACGTCCCCTGTGTTTCAATCATGCCATCTTCCCATTTCCAAAAAAAAGCTCCAAAGAGGGTGGCTTTACCGCTTGTCACCCAGGGTGATCTCGCCCACATGGTAGACAAGCGCTGGGTAACAGCTCTCCCCCTTTGTATCCCTCCCCCAATACCCACATTTACCTCTCCCAAACTTGTATGCCTGATCAGGAAATTTGCACCAAAATTGCTGAAATGAAGTCAATCAGTCCAAAAACGAGTGGAAATGAGCCTGATGATTGGGATCCACATAGTCAAAAAAGAATGAAGATTGACTCATTGGCCAGAATCGCCAATGGTTTCAATTCAGTCAACACCTTGATCATCAAAATTAACCACCTCCCAAAATTGTTGGGGATGATCACTGACAAGCAGGTAGCAGCATTGGACACCATTGATGGTAGTTTGAAGCCCCCTTCTGGCCAATCAGGCGTTGTGGCCAATGCAACACTTTTAACCAAATGAATGGCCCAGCAACCAGGCATGGGTGGGTTGGGCATCCCAAACCCATTCCTAACTAATTGGGACCGCCCCTATGTGGGGTGGCCTTGGGGGATTCCCGTTGCTTGTTGGGATAGATGCTATTGCACCAACCGCTGGAAATGCAGTTGAGTCTCAGTTTGGGCATTTGAGGTTGAACCAACAGCAACCTGGCCTGCTTCTGAATCCTTCAATGTCAGTTCCCAGTGAACTTATCTTTCTCCATTCCCAAATAATTCACCAGTTAGGTCAAACTTGAGGGACCCAATCCTGTCTTGTTTCCTCTCCAATTGACCACTATTTAATCAGTCACATTGCACTGAGAAGATTGTTAGTCAATTTTTGCTTAAATTTTCCATTAAAAACCTTCCCCAAAATTTAGTTTTTTATGTTGGAAAATAACCGCCTTTTCTGCTGACACTCACACATCCCTTGAGGTTAATGGCCATATTCATCTGGTATTCTATTATGTGCCTGTATGAGATTCTGGCTCACCAGCAGTTATTGGTGAAACTCCTTTCCAGTTTCATATCTGTTGTACCAGCAGCAGTGTCTTTGGCATTTTCGGTTTGCCATTCAGGTGCTCTGGCACCCAGGCTGGCAGGCCAGTCTAATTCCTACTTGCTGTTTTCCTGACATAATTGACCAACCATTATTCCTAACCATTTCCGCCTCTCTTATTGATATAGGCGCAGCAATGGCCCCTTCTTTGCAGCTGAACCAGGTTGTGGAGAAAATTTTTCCTGTCCATAATAGCCAAGTTCCACTCAAAATGTCAAATCCGCACCCCATAGTTGCTGCAGCTATTGTGCCCATGTTAAAACTAGCGGTTTCCCCTGACCCCACTATCATCTCTTTGGTATCATTGGATTCATCCACAACTACCAATAAAGAGAACTTCGCTTACTTCTTATTATCCATTAAGATTAGTGTTGGGTCCCATCACGTCTCCTTTGAGGCCCTGATGGATACTGGAGCCGCGGGCAATTTTATGAGTGTTGAACTGGCCCAATGACTGGAACTTGACCTGGATGCAGGTCCCTCAGTGATGGTTGCATTGTCAGCCTCCCAAGCCTCATACCTGATTTGCTGACCAGTTACATTCTCAATACACCAGTTCACCTTCTGTGATCAGTTCTCAGCAATGCCAAACCTGGTGTTCCCAGTTATCTTAGGAGTTGGTTGGTGGCGTTGGCAAAATGTTAAGATTCATCTAGATTTAAATATGTTGTCTTTTGACAATGATCAAACTAAGGGAGAATTCCCTAAAGTTAATACTCTCAAGAAACCCAAAGTCGTAGTTCCTTAACTTCCTCGTTTCCCCTTTGGGCCTCCCGTCCAATTTTCTCAATGAATTGATGCACTACTGGAGTATTTTTGATTCCAAAAAGGTGGAACATCTCCCCCCTCACACCAAATTCAACTGTGGATTCCGTATGATGCTACAGTTGGTGAATATCAACTGCCTGTTGTATCTCCACACAGCAGAGGAGGAGGTTGCACTCAACAATTGGTTGGATGATATGCTGAAAAAAGGATGGTTGCTTAAGGAGACATCGCCAGTCGCGTCTCCCATCATCTTTGCTATAGAAAGCTGATGGTTCCCTCCGTCCCTGCATGAATCACAGACACTTAAACAAAGTCACAGTTCACAATCCCTACCCCCTGCCTTTAGAGCAGATGATTAGCCAAGCAATCGCCAAAGCTTGGGTGTTCTCTAAGCTGGATCTCATCAACGCCTTTAACCAGATTTGGATAATGGAAGGGCAAGAATGGTTAACAGTGATCTAGACGAAGTGAGGCATTTTCCAATTCCGCGCAATGCCCTTCAGGCTGAAGAATGCTCCCGCTATGTTTCAATGTATGATTGACAGTATACTGGGGGACCTCTGGTTTACTTGCGCGGTCGCTTATATTGAAGCCATTCTGGTTCACTCCCTGACTCCCAAATAACACGCTATCAACTTGGAAGCGGTTGTGGCTGCCTTTCATAAGGTGGGCTTGTTCATTAAGCCTTCCAAATGCGAGTTCTATAAGGAGGAAGTTACATTTCTTGGGTTATCATCCTTAAAGGATGGCTACGCGATTCCCCCTGATAAGTTGGATGCTATTTGGGAATGGACTACCCCAACAACCCAGAAAGAATTATGGAGTTTCTTGGGAACCATTATTTTCCTAAAGAAATTTTCCCCTGCCCTTTCCCAGTTGGTGGCCCTACTCCACCCCCTCATTGGCAAGAACGTACCATTTTGTTGGACGCCCAAATGCCAGCAGGCATTTGAGTCAATCAAGGAGGTGTTCTTATCCCCTCCCATCCTGAAACACATGGATCCTGCAAAACTATCTATCATTGCGTGTGATGCCTCCTCAGTGGCAGTAGGGGCAGTGCTGCTCCAAGAGCATGAGGGCTTGGAACATCTGGTCACCTATTTTTCCTGGAAGTTTAAGTCTATGGAGCAATCCTGGGCCATTTACAATAAAGAGTTGGCAGCCGTAGCATGGGCATTGACCCATTAGCGGTACCTGTTACAGGGTGCTCAGCATGAGTTAACTGTTCACATAGACCAACAAGCTCTCTTGTATTTCCATAAACCTCAAAAATTGGCGCATTGACAAGCAAAACCTATCAGGACTTGTGTAGTTTCAATTTCAAATACATTTTCATAAAAGGTGTGCTTAACATACTTCCCAATTTTCTCAGCCAAAACCCTGCCCACTGTCCCATGAATTCAGAAGAAGCGGACCTCATTACCATGATTCCCACTGCTCAAATTTTGTCGATTGTTCCCCCCATCATCTCTTCCACCGCCCTTGCTCCCAACGCCCCACTTGTTAATCAGGTCTTAGCCGGTCAAATGACCTGCCCCAAGGGGGTGGAGTTATTTGAGCAATTGTCCCTTTAAAATCATAAACACTCTCTGTAACCTTGGTGGAGGGACTCATCTATTTTAGGTCGCGAATTTGGGTTCCCCCTCTTTTCTTGGATGAGGTATTTCATGCGCATCATGACCCTCCCATGATTGGTCATCCAGGAAACAAAAAATGTATTGAAATGATAAAGTGAACATATAGCTGGGCGGGCTTGACAAAGGAAGTTCCAAACTTGGATTGCCAATTGCATTACCTGTGCTTGGGCAAAGTAAGACCTCTCAGGAAGGAAGGGACTCCTGCACCCATTACAACAGGTGGAGGGTCCATGGACGTCAGTGTCTGTGGACTTTATTGTCAAACTCCCCTGTTCTAATGGGTTTTTGGCAGTGATGGTGGTGGTTTATCACTTCTCCAAATTTTCCCTTTTTATTCCCTGTACTTCTGAGATCACATCTGAAGAGACCACTCAGCTCTTTGTACACCATGTGTTCTTGATGTTTAGCCTCACATAGGAGATCATTAGTGACTGTGGACCCCAATTTAAAGCACGATTTTGGAATGAGCTTTTATATATCCTAAAAATCACCCCCTGTCACTCCACCGCTTATTACCCTCAGAGTGATGGGCAAACTGAGCGGGTTAACCAAATTTTGGAACAGTATTTGTGCTGTTACGCTTCAGCCACCCAGGATACTTGGGCTGATGACCTCCCTCTCACCCAGTTCACTTATAACAATGGTACTCATGCCTCTAGGGGTTTTCTACCTATGAGGCAACATTAGGTTATAACCCCTCCTTTTCAGTAGGTCCTTGTATATGCCCAGAGGTCCCTGCTGCTGCAGGTCACATTGAACATATCCGGTCAACCCAGTCCTTAGTACAGGAGCACATCACAAAGGCTATCAATGATTCTAAATGGTTCGCGGATCACAAACAGCTTCCAGGTCATGATATGATGGTGGGCTCTCATGTCATGTTGGACACCCACCATCTGCGGATGCTTGTACCATCCCAAAAGTTTGCAAGCAAACGTTTAGGTCCCCACCTGGTGGAGGAAGACTTGGGCAATGGCGCTTTTTGGTTTAACTGCCAGCTCATTGGAAACTGCATCCTGTCTTCCATGTGTCTCTGTTGTCCCCATTCAAGGGGATCATCCCCATGGAACCCAAACCTATTGTGATAGAGGATGCGGAGGAAGCTGAGGTGGAAAACATCTTGGCATCCCGCAAATCCTGGCGGTCAGTCCAGTATCTCATGGCTTGGAAAGGGTATCTGGCCTATGAGAACAGTTGGGTTAAGGCTCACAATTGCGCTAACTGCATGGAGCTGGTTGATGAATTTCACAAATCTCACCCCAACTCCCCCTGTACCCCCAAAAAGTCACAACAGTCATGGCGATCAAATTACTCAAGGCACACAAAAATGTGGCCATGGTGCAGTTTCCTGGTGGCGGTGCCCTTTCTTTAGAAAAAGGAAAGAGTAATGTAAGTCCAGAGGAACATCCCCTGTGTGTCGATCAGGCCCTCTTCCCATTTCCAAGCAAAAAAGCTCTGAAGAGGGCAGCTGTACCCCTCGTCACCCAGGGTGATCATGCCCATGTGGTAGATGAAGCTGGGTAACAGCTCTCCCCCTTTGGATCCCTCCCCCGGTGCCCACATTCACCTCTCCCAAACTTGTATGCTTGATCAGGGAAATTTATGCCAAAATTGCTGAAATGAAGTCAATCAGTCCAAAAACGAGTGGAAATGAGCCTGATGATTGGGATCCACATAGTCAAAAAAGAATGAAGATTGACTCATTGGCCAGAATCGCCAATGGTTTCAATTCAGTCAACACCTTGATCAATAAAATTAACCACCTCCTAAAATTGTTGGGGATTATACCTGACAAGCAGGTAGCAGCATTAGACATCATCGGTGGTAGTTTGAAGCCCCCTTATGGCCAATCAGGCATTGCGGCTGATGCAACACTTTTAACTGAACAAATGGCCCAGCGACTGGGCACAGGCAGGTTGGGCATCCCAAACCCGTTCCCAACCAAATTGGGACCGCCCCTACATGGGGTGGCCTTGGGGAATTACTGTTGCTCATTGAGCTAGATGCTGTCATGCTAAATGCCAGAAATGCAGTCAAGTCTCAGTTTGGATGTTTGAGGTTGAACAAACAGCAACTCAGCCTGCTGCTGACTCCTTCAATGTCAGTTCCCAGTGAACTTATCTTTCTCCATTCCCAAATAATTCGCCAGTTAGGTCAAACTTGAGGGACCCAATCCTGTCTTGTTTCCTCTCCAATTGACCACTATTTAATCAGTCACATTGCACTGAGAAAATTGTTAGTCAATTTTTCTTCCTTAAATTTTCCATTAAAAACCTTCCCCTAAAATTTAGTTTTTTATGTTGGAAAATAAACTGCCTTTTCTGCAGACACTCACACACCCCTCAGGGTTAAAGGCCAAATTCATCTGGTATTCTATTATGTGCCTGTAAAAGATTCTGGATCACCGGCAGTTATTGGTGAAACTCCTTTCCAGTTTCATATCTGTTGTACCAGCAGCAGTGCCTTTGACATTCTGGCTTGCTGTTCGGGTGCTCTGGCACCCAGGCTGACAGGCCAGTCTAATTCTTACTTGCTGTTTGCCTGACAGTTTCCAGCTGGTGCCACCAGGTATGGGGGGTGTTGGTGCGCTACTACAAGGGGTTTCCCCTGCTATAGAGCAGGCGTGGAGGAAGGGTCCTGTGTGGAGGAACCAGAGTGGGAACCATGACTCTAAGAGCCTTTGTTGCCTTGGCTTCGTGTATCCATAGAGCCAGGCTTGGAAGTGTTCCAGTAAGTGAACGTGGAACCTACTGAATACCCCACGGATGGTTAGAATGGTACCCATGAACGCATCCAAAGCAATGGTGTGGATTGTCCACATTGTGATGGTTATCATTAAGGAGCGGAGGGTAGGCGGAATTGGGGATTCAAGCTGGAGCGTAAGGAGGCTCCTTGAGATATAGAATTCCTGGTCGTCTTGGATCCTAAGCAGGCGCGCAACTTCTCACCATATGGCTCTGGATGGAAATCAAGTTTCTAGGCAGTGGTGTAGGGAGCCCTCCTCTCCACATACTGCGCAGGTTGCATGAAGGGAATAGGTGCAGTCCACCTTTCTATAGGTTCTCCTCAGGCAACGTCAGGTGTTAGCTCTTACCCTTGGCTTGAGGATGGATGGTGCGTCAGCCTCCATATTGCCTTCTGTGTAGATAGGTCATAGGGGATGTCCAAAGCGTCTAGGTAGTCAATTCTAGCGATGGTTGAGGTCATAGTGAGTATGTCCTTCTGGGGGTGGTCTTCTGGTTTCTTATCATGAAGTGGTCTCTGGGTCGTCCCCTTCCCTGCACAGCGCCAGTGTTAGCAATGGTCCGTCCCATGCACCAGATGGTGCGGAGGAGGCGTTTAAAGTGAGGGGGGGGTTCCATGTGGGCCCACTGCATTGGGGCGGTTAGTAAGGTATGTGAGCAGGCTGAGTGACTGTGTGGGTTAGGTAATTTGAGCGCCTTCACGAAGTTGGCACTCGCTGCTCTGGAACAATGTTGTTGTGGGGGCTTGGGGTTAGCACTTCCTCTATTCAGGTGCCCAGAATGAGGTTGGCATGGCTCTCGAAGTCTATTAAGCCCTAGCCTCTTCTGGAGCGTGGTCCAAATAGCGTTTTCACCTGTACAGGTGGTCGGGATCCAGGCCACAGCTAGCCCTGGATAAGCGCACAGATTGATGCTATGAAGGTGGGTGAAAAGGGGATTGCATGTGTGGGGAACCACAGCATCAGGAGGATGAGTGAGTTGGCAACTGCTATTTGCCCCATTAGCCCTGGGGATTTACCCTTGATGAGGCGATGCAGTTGGATACCCGCTGTAGTAGATTGTTCTCAATTGTCTCATTGGCATACCCCCTGTTTCCAGCCATATCCCAAGGTGGCAGACAGGGTTGGTTGTGGGGGTGATGCAAAGGTTAGTATGAGTGGGTTTTTACATCTTGGGGGGCTGTGGGGTTTGGGTGTTGTGGCCCAGTTATTGATGTATTTGCTTAGGAGGATTATTTCTGTTTTTAATTTGTTGAGAGATGCGTTACTCACAATGGAGTAATCCTCTAGGGTGCGTTCCAACTGTTGGGCGTCATTATTGTTAGCTATACCTGTCACGCAGTCATCTGAAAAGGGTAGTATCTTGATTGGGGACTGGCCTTATGCAATTATGCCCATGAGGCGTGAGTCAGCAACATGGAGGAGTGGATCAAAGATGAAGTTGTATAGTAGTTGTCTGAGGGGGTCCCCTTGCTTGAGCCCTCTGCATGGTATGATCTTGTTGGTTATAAAGCCAGGGCCACACACAGCCATAGACGCGGATTCTGTGAGAAGCATCGCCCAGTTAATGGCACCAAATGCTTTATAAATAGAAAACTGGAAAATATTGGCAAAAAATAATGATTAAAAACAACAGGATATCGAGATCAAAATAGTCCAATAGCATCACAAGTGAGGACACTGACTTTATAAAGAATATATGATTATGAGGCTACCATTATTCCTTAGACGCTGCATCCCCTTCTCAGGTGCAGGTTCTTCACATTTAAAGCTTGGGAGAATATGTTGTATTTGCAAGATGGTCTCATAAATGGGGTTGGGAACAGTGATGGGGCTCACCATGGTTGATTGTTTTTTTAATTAAGCCAAGAAACCTTTTTATAAAATTTAAAGTTGAGATGCACGCCACTCATGGTGGGCTGGTACTAAATTGATATAGCAAAATAAAAAGGGAATTAATGAAATAAAAGAATAAAAAGGGGCCATAATCATCAGTTGAGAAGATATGTTTCATAGTTAGCTAATTATTTTACCACAAATTTAAAAAATGTAAGCGAATTTGGGAAATTGGGAGACTTAGAAAATTATGGGAAAAAATAAGAAAAATTTGTGATTTATGGTGGCAGTATGGGTGAATTTACCTGAAGTAAGAACCGCCATTTTGGCTGTTTAGTTTGGGGAGTTATCTGCATAAGAGCATACTCCTTTCAAAAATAAAAAAGTATGTCATTGGGGTGTATGAGCAGTCTTAGGAAAACAGGGGATAGAAGGCAATGGAAAGCCTTATACTAAGGGGAATTTCATCCTTATGGCCGGAATTTCAGTAATAGTCTCAGATGAGAGCCAATCAGGAGATTTGGACCTTGAAGAAAGTTCAAAGGTGTTATAAAAATTTTTTTGTGATCAGCATATCTCTTAATTCACTCAATAGGGATTTCATTTTTTTAAATACCTCCCTCAAGGTTGTATCATAGAGTGAGAGAACTTGATTAAGAATTGATAATGTATTCAATCAATTACAGTCCAATTCATATATCTGCAAAAGAATAATTACCTTAGTCAAAAAACAATCATTTTAGGGCCAGACCAGGTAGTGTCCAATTTGTGTGGCAAACCCCCAGAATGGTAATGAAGAATAACATAAGGTCCTCTATCTAATAGTTATCTAGTTTATTTCATGTAATTTTTTTATCAGACTAGTGTTTAATAGTCTGAACAATGAAGGTGGTCGCTAATTTTTAAAGTTATAATTATTAGCCAGAATCCGCATAGTTAACTCAGATCTACAACATTATTAGAGGAAGCTATTGGATTAAAAGTAGTTAGTAACATAAACTTTGTCTATAAAAAGCTAGAAAAGGGTGACTTATTGACGATTCTATGATAGCTGATTTGATAAGCCATTATTTCTGATGGTAGATAAGTGGACCAGTTTTAGGGATAAGTAGTACCCAAATTATAAAAGATAGAAATGAATGTCCCAATATCTCTGTAGGAATTCTGGCTAGTTGGGTTGCTCGCTTGGTGCTAGCCCAAGTTACCCTTAATATGACAGGCGTAGTATGCTTAGTAATTTGCAACTGCCTGAGAGAGAAAGGACCATATTTGTCCTTTATAAGCTTACTGACTTGGTTCTTGTTAGGAGAGAAAGAGATTAAGTAGATAGAATCAAGGAAAAATATCCCTTTATTTATAAAGACCTTATATACTTTTCATTATGAAAGTATAATCAAAGTAATGTCTTCTATGGATAGATAAAAAAGAGACGCAAAACTTATTGTCAAAGAATTTTGCATGTCCCATATGAGTTAAGGGTATCCCATGTGGAAGGGGAGTCACATCATGCTTCTTCAATGGCCATTGATTTACTGATATTGCATAATTATGGATACATAGATACTCTCATATATGGTTAACAGATTATTGTGTTTGTTGCAATCAGGACTGCAACAGGGTGAGATAGGCTTAAGTATATTTGCACTTAATTAGGTATAATTGTATGAAGGCAGTGTACTGCAAAACAAATGTAAAGCCAAAATAAAAAACAAGCCTTTATTAAACAAATTCTCCAATTTCGCTGTAGTCTCATTTTGTACTTCCAATACTGAAGATCCGTCAGAATGTGCATCTCTGTGTTTGTTCCTAATTCCAATACCTGGCCCTTCCAAGTTATAGACTGGCCTCTAGTGAGTCAGCCTTCACTGCAGATCCCAAATCTTCTAGTGTTTCTACTTATAGTTCACTTATAAGCTGCGGATAGATACTTCTGAGACTTGATGATCATCTGTTCAACGTCAGGCATATCTTGGTGGTGGTCTATCCAACACTATAAACATCTTGGTAATTATCTGTCCAATGTTGGGCACATCCTTAGGGTATCAATCAACAAAAATATTTGAGACAGATATAGCTGAATCATTATGGTAATATTCAATTGATGGGAATGGAAATAGTTTGGGGAACTGGACATTTAGTCAACAAGCGGATAGAGATCAATCCACTGGAAGTCAGGATCATATGGTAAATTAATAAAAGCTTTGACTTAGGATGAAAAATTCTAGCAAAATATCTGATGGCGTTTCAATAAGAAATTACCTACCGTGGGACACAGTTAATTGGGATGAGGGTAGCTGTGAGTTGTATATGACATAAGGGGTAATATGGTTGGGGTTGATATCCTATAGTTGGTCAAACCCAAAGCTCAACATTTCCCCCCCACTTGACTAAACATAATGGATCAACAAATTGCCAACTGTAGACAGTTAGATTATTGATTGAAAGGGGCTGGCGTCTCAGTGCCCTGCTGAAAACGCTTTAAAAATTTGGCGCATACTCTGTTGATGATATGTCCTTTGACTTGGTCTTTTGTATACGTATTGTTCAAAGTTTTCACTAAACCTCAAATGGCCCCTTCCAAATGCTTGAGTTTACTCATCCATCCAGACTCATGATTATTTTAGTAAAGCGCTCATTCCCTTACGCTGAGACAGGCAGAGGATGGCAGTTCTCGTTATCACACTCTCTACATCTCATTTTTTGGGCCAGCATGTTAGAATAAGCCTTTGTTTAGAGCCAGATCAACATTCAGGTGAGGTTTCATAAGTATTAACTGGGGGTTACACCTTCTCTTTGAACACAGGAGTATAGGATTGGAGGTAGTGTAGGTTGACGCCTGTAGAGGAGTTGATAAGTAATCTACTTGTGAATTCTCTAAATGTAATATTGTATTTGAAGATGGTAGAAGGCAGGAGGAGGTTCCAACAGGAAAGCTAACACCAATTTTATAAGATGTAAACTAAATTGTTATTGACCCATTCCACTAAACCATTGGTAATGGATTTTTGGGCGTTGACAGGAGCTCGTAGACCCCTATCAAGTCGTTAATCTTGGCAAATACCTGAGAAGTGAAGTTAGTGCTTTTGTCTTTCAGAAGGAACTAAGTTCAACCATGTTTATACAAGATGTCCTCCAAGAAAAATTTGGCAGTTGTAGCGGCCCCAAGTCTCTGATTTGTTTGGCTTTAACACTTTTTTAAATTGATTGATTTCCACCACAATATAATTAAATATTCCTCCATTAGTGGTCAGCGACCCTACAATGTCAATTGACATGGTGTGGAAAGCAAAGTTTGGCATGACCAGCTGATACAAAATGCTCTTCCAATACGCACTTCCACTTGGCACTCCCTGCACCAAACAATGGTCTCATGAACATTAAGTTCATTAACTCCCAGCAGTGAGCTGTTTCAGTTGTTTATACATCTTCTTGAAACCCCATGTCCTGTGGCTTTGTGAGCTCTAATGATCATATTAGAACACCTGGTCTGTTGTGGTATTAAGTATTTGCAGTCTTCCATAAGTTTGAAGAGTTTCCTTCCTTCACTGCGGTGAGATTAATCAATTTTTTCAGTGCAGGTTGTACTTCTTATAGTATATTATCATATTACCAGATCAGCATCTTTTCATAGAGGCTATCTGCCATATTGGTGGTCAATGAGATGGTAGGAAACTGGGACAGTCCATCAGCATTCTAGTGGTTCAAACCAGGAAAATTCTGGATCTCAAAGTAATACGCCTGCAACTTCAGAACCCAAAGAGCTAGGTGTCCTTCTGGTTTCTTGAGATTCTGTAGTCATCTTAAGGAGGATTGGTCATTAACACCCTTGAAGTGCACTCTGTGAATATAGCCCTGTCACAGATTTGGCACGCCGCAAATTGGTAGATCCTTGACCTCTGGTAGAATTTAAAGTTTTGATTGAAAAATGAGAATTATTAATAAAAAATGGGTCTAGCTCCAAAAATGATGTTATTACAAATCAAAATGGCTGCAAAAGTGGAGATAGCAATAATGTCATGGATGAAACACAAATGATTCATTAATCAAAAAGATATGCTCCTAAAAAAATAGTCATTTAAGTAACGTTGAGAATGAAAAAAACTATTTAGATGCAGAATGATGCACCAGAAAAGGAAAACAATCGAAACAAAAGAAAGATGGTGCCATCAAGCAACTAAAAAATTAAGTCCACCGATGGTAATGAAAATTTGGACTCTACCAAATCGAACAGGAGCCATGGAGCAAAGACCCTGAAACTGCGGGCTCCACACACCACCACAGTGCACAAATTCAGGAACTTGAGAAAATGAGTGACCAAGAGAGAAATCAATTAAAGAAGAGACTGCACTGAATTTCCTGAGAAGATTTAATTTGGTTTCAATTCACTATTCAGTGTATCACTCAATTTATATTTTACATCCCAATTTTTTAGTATTTAGTAAAAAAAGACTAAGTTTTTATCTTAAATAAACAGCCTATTTCACAGAATTTTAAGTTTATCCTTTATCTGGTTTTTAACTTCAACTGGAAATAAGTGAAAAGTAGTGACTGCAAGTAACCAGTCTTGTTTACACTACGGTTGAAGACACTCGTTTTGAGAAGGACTCCTTGTAAGGTTAGGCTTGCAAGGAAAGAGCTTGAGATAAGCTCCATAGGGTCAAGGGAAGATTACAACGTACACAGGATTAATATTAAATAAGACGCACAGTTGGCATACAAGTGTCAAGTTTACATCTCTCTCAGGAAGTTTAAGCCTAGCTGGTTAGTGTAAAATCTGTGCAACATATTACCCCTTTTGACACCTAAAGCTTAAAATCCCCAGAGATAAGTGAGCAGAGTCCAAGGCGGCAAGAAGCCCCTAAACTGCTTGCATGTATAATTCACCATTAAACTTCCTTCTCAGTAACAGTGTAATTCCGTTTGTGTATGCTTATTTCCAACCGCAGTAAGCTATGTGATGCTCTACTCCTTCATCATTGAGCTGGGACAACATGGCCCCTACAACAGTGAGGGACGCGTCTGTCTGGATTATGAACAATTTATCAAAATTTGGATACCTGTATATTTGGGCCAAAGTGAGGCAGGTGTAAAAATGGTCAAAAGCCAGCTTGCAGATTGTCATCCAACTAAATTGGATTCCGTTTTTTAACAGGTGAAATAGTATTTCACCTTATTAATATAGTTTTATATGAACTTCTGGTAATAGTCAACCATATCAGGAAAACTGGATGTTTCGCTTGCTGGCCAGCGTTCTCATCCTCTCAAAGGCCTCCACTTTAGAAGATTAGGGCTGTAGGACCTCTTTTTCAATAAACAAGCTTGGATACTCAAGTTTTAAGAGGGAGTTACATTTCTTGGGCTTAATTTTTAGTTTAGCATCAAGACAGCGGAAGGCTTCCTCTAGATGCTGTAAATGCCTATTGAACGTCTTCAAGAAAATGTTTATGTTATTCAAGTAAACCAAGAAGCAAGAGATCTTCAGATCCCCTAGTATGCTGTCCATGGCCCATTGGAATGTGGTGGGGGCATTGTATAACCCCTGAAGAATTTTTGTGGGTTGGAACAGATGTTGGATCATTATGATGGCACTTTTTTCCTTATTCTTACCAAGGCAACCCTATTTACAAGTAGCCCAAAATCAGGTCCATGGCGGAGAAGTACTTTTATCCACTGATTCAATCAAGTACATCATAGATTCTCAGAAGGGGGTAAGAGTCCTTCCTTGTTATTTTGTTAAGTTGCCTGTAGTCAATTACCACCCAGTTGGATTCATCCTTCTTTTTTACAATCAGGACTGAGGGAGCCCAGAGGTTTTTTGACAGTACAACATTTCCTTCTGGACCAGCTGGTGAAATTCTCCATTGAAAAATTATTCACCGCCTTGGACTGATGGACTGGGGCGAGGCAGATTGTAGATGGTTTCCTGTGTTGATGTGATGTAACACATCCTTGAAATATCCCAAATCAAAGTAGTTCATTGTGACTTTTTGTTTTTTTAAACAAGGCCATCACCTGAGCCTTTTTCAAAATCAATCAAGCCATCCAGGGATTTGTGGGGTATGACCAAGCAAACAGCCTCAGAATTTCTTCTAAAATACACTCCTTTAGCGTCTTATACTTGTGTACACCTTACACTTCTTTCATCAGTAGAGCGTGGAGGAAAGCGACAATTTGATGTTGTTTCAATTGGATCAGATATGGGTAGAGGTTAGCTAGCACTATTCTAATGTATCCATGATTAAGAATGAGCCCAGCGCCACAATTAGTTCTTAGTGTAAGTGGTTAAAAGGGTGAAAACAATTCTCTATATTATCCTGGTGGTATCTTCAGATTAGTATCCGCGTTCACTATGACTTGGTGGCCAGGCAAAATGTCTGCTGGTGGCCAGCTCTTAGGTGAATGTCTTCCTATTTAGAGATCTGATGTAATAAAAATTGAGTTAAGCCACGCCCTTTTAGATAACTAATGGGTATAATTCCAACCTTAAAGGCCAGATTTATGAACAGTGGAGCTCGTTTATCTGTCTTCTGGTCTTTCTCCTATAACACATTAGTAGTTCTGGCCAAAGATTACCAGACTATCATACTAAAAATCAGGTTTGCCTCATTATGTCCTAATGAAGGAGGTTCTGAAGAGGATAGATAATGAGTGTTCAGAAGGACAATTGTGAGGTCCAACACAACAAAAGAGCTGAACTTTAGCAGCAGCACGCTGTAGGCCCCATAGGGAGGTAGTTGAGTTGGGCTTCATGGTTCCATATTTTTTGCAGTGATCGGCATCCAGCAATAGTCTCAGTTTATTAGCTAAATTAGTCAATACAATATTAATAAGACCCTCTATCTACTATAGCCTTCACCTGGACCTTACCTACATTAATATCAATTTAAGTACACTCAGAATAGTAAGAATCAAGTTTTTATGTGTACGCCAAGACCTTTGGCCCAGCCCAATCAAATTGTTATTTTCACAGAGTAGGGGCTAACCTTCTTTAAGCCTCCTGGATTAGTCACATTGACCCCTTCGTTTTTTGGCATGTCTCCAGAAGCAACCAGTAAGTTGTATAGTTCTAGCTGTTGTGCATGGGGCTATGAAACTATTTCTGCTGCCCGGACTATATGGCTCATGACATGATGGGTTTTACATTAGTATGTCATCTGTGATGGCAGATCGAGGAGGCAAGGCTGTTGGAATATTGTGGTTTAAACTAGGGGTATTTTGGGATCCAGCGGAAGTAGTATATCCAATTTCTAATCCACCCACTCTTTTCTTCATTTTTTAGTATCTGACGCCCTGACGTGGTACACCTTAGGTTTGGGACCCTTGGCATTGCACTGGATAGTGTAGTTCCCCTTTACACCGCATTTGTGACATGTGATATGGTGGATGTCAGGTCTTCCAGGTCTGGTGGTAGTCTGTCGTTCTCTTCAGTGTTTTGCTAAATGACTTTCTTTAGACCTCTCAGCTATTGCAGTACCCCTTATTGGGTGCGTCAAAGGTCACAACGCGGCAGTGGAGATAATTCACCATCTGTGATACATTATAAACATCATTAATATGGGCAGCATGACCCAATATAGTTCTTAGTAAGATTTACAAGCGTTCCATAGGCGATCTGTGCATTATAGATATTCAGGACTTTTGCACCATATAGCACCTGAGCCTTGAGGTAGAAGCAATTAGTGAACTTTAGGATTTGTTTGTTCTTCTTGATGAAAGTATTGGGGAAGGCGGTCTTCCAGGTTGTTACACATTCTCTCCTTTAAAATCTTTTATGATGATGTCCTTCACGCTCCAGTAAGATGGTCCAGTTTCATTAAAATCTTGGGCATCAACAGTAATTGGCTCTCTTTGTCCAAAGATTTTACTAAAGTTGCTAGATTAGCTCTGTCACTTGCACCATCCATACTAGTCTCAAACAGCGGCAAGAAAGTGTTTATTTTTGTCTCAAAATTCATTAAGTTTATGGGTTAACCCTATAGCCATAGGTGTCTTTGGCTGCTCAGCTAAGGCCCCATGATTTGGGCAGAAAAGTTGGTGCTGCTGACCTTTGAGTTAAAGTGTAAGCAAGTATGGGTAGATGGACCAGCAGCTGGCTTAGGGCAAGATGATGTTTATTTGTGGCTGACCAGGAAGTGTGGAGGAACTGGTGTTTTTCTTGCAGCTGATTGGGTCAGTAGGGGGGCGCAGATAGAATTTATGGAATATCAGTTTGAGTCATTATTTCAGGGGTGGATATTGAAGTCAGAACTGCTGGAATATAGTCCTGAGAGCGTTTCATTGCCTTCAAAATCTGAGTACATCAAGCTAGACTCGTGTTCACTGGTAAAGAGTTCCTTAAATCTTAATATGGGAGGGCCCAGCCAGCATTTACAGAGTTTATTTTAGATCTCGTCCTGAAACTGGTCCATTTTGTAGGAAAAATTATAGCACTTTTTTCAATAAATTGTTTGACCTCTAAAAGTTTCAATTCAATGTTAGTGAGTCAAGTTTTCAGGGCAGCGTTTTCTTTGGTGAAAAGTGACTATCAAGCCTTGTGCCTGTGCTTGGTCATTTAGTGAGCCAAATTCTTCATATAGACTGGTAAAAGTTTGGAATGACTCCATTCAAAGACTCTTTGAGGCCAAGGAGAAGCTCTGACCAGCCTCGGTGCTCCACTTAAGTCTTGAATTTGGTTTTGGTGATTGACCACCCAGTATAAGAGGCGACTGAGATTCTGGTACAATTCATCTACCAACTGCCCAATAGTGCAACCTGTCTGAGTGTGGGACTCCCAATAGTCAGCCTCTGAAGATGTATGTTGCGCCACTTCTAATTAAAGGTATCCATGACCTGGCTGCAGTGATGTGTTATGTCAGACACCCATTGGGTGGATGCCTCACGCTGATCCAATATCTTTTTGATGACGCAAGACAAGTTGTCATTTAGTTGATTAACAATTTCATCTATGAAAAAATTGGCTTTGCCTTACAGACGGCAAATGTAAAGATTGACTGCGTGGACCTTTTAAAAGGTGCAGTATAATTGGTCCACCAGTAGCTGGTTGTCTCAGCGTTGAGCCTCCACAAATTCGGCTAGTCTGCTGATCTTGATGTGCTACCAGGTGAGGATTTGCATAGTTTGGAAGTTTAATGGATGGATATAGCAATCAATAATTTTGATAATTTACGCCTGGGTAGAAATCTTCTTGATTATGGCAGAAATCGTCATTTTTAAAAGACATGATAAACTGCATACAGATAGTCCTGATTTCTATAGCTTTTGAAAATCCCTAAGTGGGCTTCATTGATAGCTTTGGCATGGAGTTGGTATCTGCGGAGGTGCCTTTACATGACAATCCTTGACATGTTTAGGGGTACATTGGCAATCTGGTCTAATGACCAGTAGGCAAGCGGCCTATGAGGACGAGCTCCATATTTGGAGCATAAGCCTCCTTTTGTCCAAACTACTGAGGTGGAATTGGTCTGGGGGGTCCTCTACGTCCAATAGGTTGAGGGGAGTATTTATCTTTAAAACAATAGCAAAGCAATTGAGGTCTCGACTCATGATAGTTGGTTCCTTGGTTTTTATATGGTATTGTTGAAAGTGCCCCCTGTAGTGAGCACATGAATGTTGAAATCAGTAATGCAACATGACCAATAGTTCCAGGTATATTTGCACTTGTATAGCTATAACTGTATAAAGACAGTTTACTGCGAAACAAATCTAAAGCTTAATATAAAAAGACTTTATAAGATGTCCTCAAAAACTTTCAAACTATCTTTAACACTTTTAGCGCTGAAGATCTGTCAGAATGTGCATCGCCGTCTTCATCTCTTTTATAATACCAGGCCTTTCAATTAACCCTGGCCTCTAGTGAATCAGCCTTCACTGCAATTCCTGAATCTTATAGCATTTTCTACTTATGATTTATTAATAAAATTAGATAAATGCGTCTGGAACTTGAAGGTCATCTGTCCAATGTTGGCACAGCTTGGTGGTAATCTCTCCAACATTGGGCACATTTTGTAATTATCTGTTTAATGTTGGAAACATCCATAGGGTATTAATCAACAGAGATATTTGGGACATATTTGGATGATTCTTGTTATAAACTTTTATTGATATGGAGGGAACTGGTTTGGGAAATTGGACACATAGTCAACGAGCAGATAGGGATCAATCTGCTGGAAATCAGGATCATTTGGAGAATTGATAAATGATTTTATTTGGCTAAAATGCAAGAAAAATATCTTATTGAGTGCCAAATAGGAATCAAACTGCCTAGGGACACAGATAATCAAGATTAGGGTAGCTGTGAGGTGTATAGGGTATTAGGGGTATTATGACTGGGATTGATATCCTATGGCTGATCAAACCCAAATCACAACATGTCAATATACTGATGTGGGCAATAAATTACAGTTGTAATAAATAAGTTTTTTTTATTTTATTAAAAATATCAAAGCACAATTTTGAGGTTCAGATTCTCACATGTAAATTGAAATATGTGGAATATTGTTTGGAACCAATCATACTTTTGAACAAGAAAACACTTTGTTGCAACTTTTTCAGCTGTAACCAATTAATCATAGGTAAAATAATCCTCTTACTGAACTTAAGGACCTAAGCCAATCAGAAGAAAGGTAGTTGTCATTATAAATAATTAAAGTACATATCTTACTAATATTATCCAACCAGGTGGGGTACGATATTTGTACTTGTCATAACCCCTGAAGCCTATAAAAAGAGCTAATTAAAGCACAAACTCTTTATCAAAATTAGTGTTAGTATCAAAAACAATATATAATATAAGTAGCTATTAACAAAATTCCTTAAGGTAGTTTAAAAAAAGGGAATCTAATGATATGGTCAAGCTCTAATCAGTTTTACTATAGAGAAGATATTGGAATATACACCAGAACCCCCTCCAAGAATAATGGAAGAAGAGAATTGGAATAGAATAACTTAACAAGTCTTTTTTAACTGGGTCAAGTCAGGTCAAGTCTTATCCAATAATGGAGGTAGACATAGGGCACCATTACTAAGGATTGCTTAAAGCCAAGTCTGCCGTTTTTAACTCAGGATTGAGTGTAAGGATGCATTGTTGTTTATTAGGAGGCTTTTTTATCCCCTTCAGAATTGTCAGTGGAGGTTGTAGGATCATGTTAGCCATTTTACGTTCATCTATGGTGTCTTCAACGCCTATCATATCCATAATAACAGCAGAGTGGTAGGAAGAATCATCAGAGTCTCCTAGTTGTTTTTGACAGGGCTTTTGTGTTTGCTACACTTGTGTCTATGGTTTTGAAAGGGAGGTGGTTCATTAATAAGGTACAGTGAGCTGGTTAGCATAAGGGGTATGTGGGAATTTAAAATGACCACATGATACAGCCATTTAATTGATTAGTAAATTTAAAAAATAAGTTATAATTGTATAGGATTGGCAACATCAGCCAACTGATTATACTATCATCAGGCATCATCACCAATGATATTAGAAGTCACAAACTGATGAAATTATTGTCAGCAATCATCCCTGACAAAATTAAGCAATAATTTGATATGGGAGCAACACCCAATAGTCAAATTATAAGGAATAATTCAGAGCAGAACAACTGGGGAGTTATTGGAAACTACCAGAGCGTTCAAACGCTGGAGGTAGAGAGTTGGATCGTCATTAGCCAGAACATTTGATTTTGTGTCCCTATACCAATTGTTTAATCACCAAACAGCCGAGGATTATGCTGCCTAAGAAACTCAAGGCAACGGTACCTGACGAGATTTGGTGTCTAAAACATAAGGGCAAACCAGCAGGAGGTCAAATAATTTCCAGCGGACAGCTGAAAAGCCATGTGTTAATTTTTATATAAAACACCCCAAATATTCCCTAATAAAAGTAAATTAAAACTTGATAATAACTTTCTTGTTTACATTGGTTGTATAACATTACTCTTGGGATAAGAGTGCAAGGATCATATATTCTTAGGTTGTTTTTATCAAATCTCCGCTTGGCTCTGAGTGAAGAGAGTAGGGAATTGTTCCCTACCAGATTAAATATATCTTCAAGAGGAAGAAGCACCTTATTTAGCGTTGGACCCTATACTCAACATGGCTTTTGGGCAATCAACAATAATAATAGTCTTTATACTATTATTGCCCCAGTTTATCAATTTTAATCAAACAATTAACGCAAGTATCACAAATCTGTACAGTTGAACTCTAGGGCCAGAAGCAGCTACCATACAGTGCCCAAATTCTAACATTGGTGCTCACTACAGGGAGTAATTGAGTTGTCAAAAGCCAATTTAACGATGTCTTATAAGGACGAGCTTCAGAAGCTCTGGGCGGAAATAAATACCATCAATCAAAATGTGCTCAGCTCAGCATCTCAAGCCAATGTTAGTACCTTAGAGGAGCGCGTGATCAAAGCGGAAGAGATGCTCAAACAGTTAGGAATGGTGAATAATGACATGTGTGGAAAAGTTGCCTCTTTGAAGTGGAAAGAGGGCGAGCTTGTTAAAAAAATTTTATTTCAAAAAACCAAATAAGAAACAGATCAAGAATGCATCTGGCGGTTTCATGAGGAGATAGCAAAAATGATAAAGCGTATGGAGGAATTGGAAAAACACAAATGTGATTGTGAAAAATTTGAGGCAAATGAGGCCAATGAAAAGGCATGTGAAAATCCAATTGAGAAGACCTCTCCGCACCAAAATATGCCCAAACCATTTGCTGAGGTGTCAGAAATGACTCCTGAAGCCTCTCTTATAGCTTCTAGAGTAGCTAGGCAAGGATCTTCAATGAGCGGAGTAACTGAGGATTTTTGAAATACACCAAAATTGTCCATCTTTCACCAGGATAAGCCCTAGCATTTTTCCATCTATTTGAGATTACCATGTTTGGTTGTGTGGAATTTCAGAAAGCGGTGACCATAATGAACTGTTTTAGCACCAATTGCCAGAATCTGGTGCTACACCACCTCAATGGGGACAACTGGTCATATGCGGAAGCAAAAGCAGCAATTATGTTTGAGTTTAGAAGCCATATTTGGATGGTAAATAGTAAACAAGAATTTATGGGTATACATTTCTGCAAGAATGAGACCCTGGCTAGTTTTGCCAATCAGTTTTACCAATAATCCAAGATCTTGGAAGGGGCAAAAGTGCTTAATCACTTTGATGCATGAATAGCCATGCAGGCAGTGCTTTGTCCCTACTGCAAATTGCATCAGATTATGGCAGCAGCACCAGTCACTGAAATTATGACCTCACGAATGATGGACCACATGAAGATGTTGGGAGCAACTCTTAAAGTGCCCAATCAATTTTATGATAAAATTCCAACTGAGGACAATCAAACTATAGTGGAATTAGAAGACAAATTCCATTGAGCATTGAAAAAGTTGTTATTCAGCAGAATCAAGTCGTAATGGGGAAAACCCCAATGGATCCAAGTGGAAGGATAAATCAACTGGCCACTATTGGAAAAATGGAGTGATGGGACAATTTGCCACCCAAAATTTGGAGAAGAAATTATGACAATTTGTGAATGTTGCAGTTTTTCAAGAGGAAAATAGAACTGCCTAAAATTCGGGAAAAGGCCTTGCAATCTAGATGTAGAACTATTTAGCACTTCAAGAGAACCTATTCCACCAGATATTTAAATTTATTGCGAGGAAGGCCAACCAGGGGACAGACACTTCTGAATGTCAACCCAAAAGAGACAAAACTTAGTAACATGGAAGGCACCCCAGAGAAGCGATGCTATCTCTTGTTGACATCAGGAACGCCACTTATGGGGAGGGGGAGGGAACGTGTTAATGGGCCGTAGCCAAAATTGAACATGTATGGAGGAAAGGGTCTGATTTGATGAACCAAACTGGGAACCAGGAGGAGACCAGCTGTTGGTGACATGGTGGGAGGTATCCAAACATCCACGCCTGAAAGTGGTCCACCAAATGAGACTGGAATCTGTGGACAGCTTCTGGGAGGGTGGGAGTGGAGCCTGCGATGGCATCCAAGACAAGCGTGTGGATAGTCCACATGGATATTGCAACCACCAGAGCACGGAGGGAGGGTGGAAGGGGGGAGGCCATTGATAAAGCAAACATATCTCTTGACAGGCTGAAGGGATGTGTTTGATCCTGGCCAAGCAGATGTTGGACTTCGCGCCATATCACTTTGGAGGTAGGACACTTCTCTAGGCGGTGGAACAGCGTTCCATACTGGCCACACATGACGCAGGATGAGTGTAAAGCGTTAGAGCGCTCAGCTGTATGGTACACCCGCCTCAGGCAGCGCCACACATGGGAACAGCTTTGAGGCTGCAACAGAGGATGGTGTGCGTATTTCCAGATAGCTTTTTGGGTCTCAATGGAGTAAGGGATGCCCATCATGTCTAGGTAGTCCACCCTGGATAGGACATGGGGCCGTGTGGGAATCACGCCATCATGGATGGGTAGCCTCTGTACCTCTTGTGTGAACTGGGGTGAGGGGCGGCCTCTTCAGGTTGTATGTCTGCTAATATAAATTCTCCACTCAGTGCTCCGCATGGAGAGGAGGATTTGTTTGTAGTGGGTTTTAGTACCGTGAGGACCTGTGGCCGATGGGTGTGAAGCCAGGTATTTCATCAGGGAGTGGGGGCTCAATGGATTGTTGAGGCCCAAGGTGCAAAAGAAGTTGGAGTGGGCCGCGCGGGACCAGTGTTGGGAGGGGAGCGTAGGGGTGGTGAGAGCTGTAATCCAGGTACCCAAGATCTTGGCCGCATGGGCTCTGAAGTCAAGCAGGCCCATGCCACCATGCTGATGAGGGCCAAACATGACCTCTAACCGTACTGGTGGAGGGCGACCTGACCATAGCCATCCTTGCAGCAGGGCATGCAAGGATTTGAAGAAGCTTGGGGAGAAGGGGATGGCATGAGCTCCAAACCAGACTTTGGAGAGGAGCATAGAGTTGGCCAAAATGACCCTGCCAGTAAGGGAAGTAGGGTGGGCTTTAAGGGAGGCGATGCGCTTTGTCATGTTGTCTAGAATACGACTCTCCATTACTGCTGATACATATCCGCCTGCCTCCACCCACACGCCCAGATGGTGGACCGGCCCTATGGTAGGGCGTGGCACAAAGGGGAGCACCAGTGGGGCGGTGTGGGGTGAGCTGGGAGGGCGAGCGTGTGCGAGCAGATGGGCCAGGCTGAACGCTGGTTGCAGGGGCCCAGCAGTTATGATACTGACCAAGGAGGATGATTTCAGTTTTGGAGGCATTCAGTGCAGCGTTACTTACCTGGGAATACTCCTGGATGAGGGCTTCAAGTGTGCGTGCATCTTTATTATTAGACACCCCAACCACACAGTCGTCTGCAAACGCCATCATCTTGAATGGGGCTTGGCCTGGCACATGGACCCCAGTGAGTTTGGCATTCGCATTTTGAAGTAGTGGTCAAGGCTGAAGTTGTATAAGAGTGGGCTAAGGGGGTCTCCTTGTTGCAAGCCCCTTTGAGGGCGGACTACTTCCGTTAGGAAGCCAGGGCCACGTACTGCCATAGTTGCAGATTCCGTGAACAGCATCACCCAGTTGATGAAGCGAGGGGGTAAGCGGAATTGATGAAGGCAGGCCCTGAGGTATTCCCAGTTTACTCTATCATAGGCCTTCTGTTGGTCCAAGAATGCAAATGCCCCAGAGGATGTGGACTGGCATGCGTTGGCCACAGAGTGCACGTTGTCCCAAATTGACCTTCTGGGTATAAAACCAAATTGTTCTGGGGAGATGGTGGCAGAGGCTACAATCCTTAGATGGTTAGCCATGATTTTAGTTAAAATTTTTGTATCCGTGTTAGTTAAAGAAATGGGGCGCCAGTTGGCTAAGTCTAGCTTGTCCCCTTTCTTGAAGAGTGTGACAGTGAAGGCCTCTTGACCTCCTGGTAGGAGGCGCGTTTCCAAAAGGCTCTGGTTAAGTGAGGCCAACAGTAGTGGGGACATATATTAGAAGTACTTTTTATAGAATTCATATGGTTTGCCATCTGGTGCTGGGCATTTTTGGTTTGGTGCACCGCGAATGGCTGTCCATAATTCATTCAGAGTAATCAAATTCATTATTTCTGGGTATCAGAAAATGGTGCAGATGTGGGCTTGGTCAAGAAATTCCGCCACTTTGGCTGGCTGAATTGGATTGGATCGGTACAGCTTGGAGTAATACTTTTGTGTTTCAATTGCCACTTTGGCTGGCGTATCCACAATGGAATCATCCGATCTTCGCACCTGTGTGCAGGCCACGCTCTGGCGTGGTGCATATTTTTTTTTAAAAATGTGCAGTGCACTTGTCACCTTTTATGATGCATTTGGCCCTGTACTGAAAACAAACCCGATGTTTGTGTTGCCTTTCAAGTGCGTTGAGGTGGGTGGATGCCTCCGCCCACTTCCAGCCCCATGCAGAGCTGTATCCTGTAGCTGGGATATTGGACTCCAGGTGTACCAACTCTGCCAGAGCGCGCGAAATGACAGCCAATGTGGCTCATGAGCGTCTGGAGGAGAGGTGGCGAGAGTGGCAGATGGTATCATCTTTGAAAGTTGCCCATGTGGAAATGGGGTCCGTGCAAAATGGTGCAACAAACTCTTTTGCCAAAGTTGCTGATTCCACCCACATGGAAAATCCTGGTGATGCAAGCTCGGAGGGGCGGGTTTTGTACCAATGTGGGGCCTTAGCAGCTGTGACAGGTAGGTGGTAGGTTATTGAGACCAGTCAATGGTCGGAAGGTTCCATCTTTTTGCTTTAAAGTGGGATATGTGGGGTTGGAATTTTACCGGCATAAGGATAAGGTCAATGCGGGACATGGACCTTAATTGGCCGTTGTGGATGTGGGGGAACATCATGTTCTCAAGCAGTGGGGCTTGCCGCGGCAGCGCATCCATTAGCCTGAGGGTGGCCTTTAGAATGTGAAGCTCAACGTGGCCCTGGGGGGCGTGGGAGGAGGAAGGCCACCAGTCCGTTGGAGTGGTTAGCCAGCAGTTCATGTCGCTGACTACAAAAGGGTCTGGGGGTAGTGGGAGGGATTTGACTGATGAGAAAAATTCCTAAAGCTCTCATACACTGTTTGGGGCATAGATGTTAATGATAGCGTATACCACGTCAGCCCACGAGAAGGTGACAACAAGGACTTGGCCATTGAGGAAGGTTTCTGACAATAAAAATTTTAAAATTATTTTTCCAAATTAGCACCCCACAGTGCTCTGACCAAAAGGATAGGGATGAGAGGAGCATTGTTTCTCAATCTTCCTCAGAACCTCATGGACAGTGGGACTCCTGGATGGCCAGGATATCCACAGGTAAATTTTTTTGTAAAAAACTCAGTTTCCTAGTCCAGGACGGGGAGGCCTTGAGTCTGGCGATATTCAACGTCCCTAAAGTGAAGGTTTCCCCCATCGCACCTTAGGTGTGAGGGGGTGGGCACCTGGGCCCACTAGCCTCCTCTAGATCCCCAAAGGCCTTCACAGCAGCGCAGGTGTTAGCAGCAACGCTATTGGGGTTTTTGTTAATTTTTATGGAAAGAGTTGCATTGGCTTTAGCCTTCACTTTTTGTTTCCCCAACATCAGATGAATTTTTTTGCGGTGCAGATAAGTTTGGTGCACTGTTGAGCAGGTTGAAAAAAATTTTTATAGTTGGGATGGGCCCCAAGTCGGTTTCCTCCAGAGCTTGGGTGCAACGTTTGGGTGAGATTGAGTCCCCCATTGGATCCTCAGATTGAATGGCCCAATTGGCATGGGCTTCCCAATCTGATTGGTTGATGGATTCCCAAGTTGCTTCCACTGTGAAGGTTTCAATGTCCTCCTGGCATTGGGAGTGTGGGATAGCGGTGGTGGCTTTGGCCACTTCCTTGGCCGCAGCCCTGCAGGCCTGCTTAGCCTTCTTCCGCTCTTGTGGGGAGATAGGCTTTACCAGTAGGTAGCAGCCTTGTGCTCCCCATGGGAAAGCCTCTTTGGTGCTTGCAGTTGGTTCATAGCGCGCCTCTCCGCTGGCCATGGCCACTGAGGGGTGCTCTTGGAATGTGACGCCCTCCTTGGTGGGGCATGCATGCACCTTATGGCCAAATGCGTCACAGTGGGTGCAGATGGGGGGCGCGCTGTCCACGGTCACCCAGAATGGGTGGGTGGTATGCCCTGCAATATCAATAAAAGTGGAGTGCGGGATCTGGGTTAGGTCCTTCATGATCTCCTTAGTCAGGTTCAGAACTGCAATGGCTTTGCCAGTGCACAGGTGTGGCATAAGTGTAAAGCGTTGCATTTCAAAAGATTGTATTTCACCATATATGGCGAGACCATCTTTCAGGTGTTGTTCCAAAATGTCACGTTTTACCGTAGTAGACAAAAAGTCAAACGTGAGGAAAATTTGGTTTGATTTTGTCCATCTGGTGCGTTTGGTTTTGACGACTCATTGCCCTTCAGGGAGGTTGACCACTTCGTGCACCACAGCAGCCTCATCTGCTGCCTCTTTGTTTTCAAAACCTAGGTCCAGCCAACCATGTGACATGGAGTGAGGTGCGACGTACACCGCGGTTGGGAAAAAGGTGTGCACATCTTCACAAAATTTTTCCCATAAAGCCATTTGTTGGATGTCCAGAAACATGCAGACTCCATATTCCACTGGCAAAAGTGGCTGGGAGTGTGGCGTGTTGATGTACTGGTTGCATTGTGCTTGCCATGTGAGAATTTCTGGGGAATTAGTGACTGCCAGTTTTTTAAAATTTTGTCTATTCTGCTGGTTTCTCCAGGGCGTTTTCAAACATTTGAGGCTGCGGGCCTTCCACCTGCTCCTTTTACCTTAATTGCCCAACTGCTCCCTGACATGGGCGCAGACTAATCTCCTCTGTGAGATTATCAAACTAGAATCAGACTTGAATTAAATAAGTTGAAAAAGTGATTGCAACGAGAAAGAAAAGTTTTGTTGAGTGTTATCTGTTCCACCAGATATTTAAATGGAATAAAGGCATTGGAAGGACCAGCTCAGGTTGCAACTGGGTCCTCTGTGAGAAATCCAAGGCATTAGATGAGATCAAAATGAAAGGCTATTAATCCAGAGAGTAGTGGATGAAGTCAGTTGATATTCAATTAGTCAACTAATAAGAAAGGCAAAGAATGCCAAAAAATAGTATCTGATCCAGACAATTTTAGCAAAGAAAAACGTTACCAAATTAATCTGTGCGAGTAGTGGATCATTTACGGATCTATTGGCAGAATTAATCAAATGTTTGAGCTGGCAAATGTAGCTGATTTATAGGATCAGATCTAGACAAATTTGGATAGAAAAAACATATTCATCGATGAGAAATAAGATCAGATCCTGAAAAATTTGGATTGAAAAAAACGTATCAAATTAATCTGTGCGACTAAGGGATTAAAACACAGATCTATTGGAAGAGTTAATCTGAATGTTTGAGTCAACAAATAATGATGGAGAAAAAAATAAAAAAATAAAAAATGAGTTGGATGCATATGTGTGGGACTGTTAAAAGTTATCAAGTTGGTAAATGATGCCTATACAATCAAGAATATTGAAGATGGCCAAATAGTCATTAGGTCCACACAAAATACTTAAAGTATTGAGCTTAAGAAAAAAATTCAAGTATCAAAAAGTATAAAAAGATAAAAAGATGCATAAAAAATATAAAAACTAAAAAACATATCTAAAAAATCAAATTTATTTCTTTGAGCAGTGACGCATCTGGTGATATTCCCACCTACCAAGCGTGGAGGAAGGGAAAAACAATATTGGGCACAAGTCCTGAGCGTTTAGCAGGATCAGGATAACGAAATTAGATCTGTTGGAATAGTCCCTATCAACAAGATGTTAAAATTTGTCCTGTGGTTGGTACAGGTGGCAAGGTGCCAACGAGACCCATCCTGGGGTTTA